>JXCR01137757.1:50219-90299 GCA_002079205.1 Phalaenopsis hybrid cultivar | reverse complement strand
TATATATATATATATTCTATAATCATCATGTAAAGGGTGGCGACTGAGGCTCTGCAAGGGTTTGCAAACTAATGGCTTCTTTCTGGTGGCGTTGTTCTGCTTGGTGGAGATTTTGGGTGTTGCTAACTATAGGTGTTTCACTTTTCTAGATGAAGGAGGTAAGTAGGAGGATTTTTTTCTCTATTTGTTCTGAAGTTACTGTTACCAAGCTAGTGGGTTAATGTTTCATTTGTTTTGGAGTTGGTAGTTTGCTGCTCTGTAAGTCTTTTCCACCTGAGGTGTTGATCTAAACTTCATGTCTCTTTCTTGAGTTTTGGTACCTGGTTTTAGCTCTTTATTTTTGTTGGAAGTATGGAAGTGTGCCCCATTAATGTTGAAGTAAATGCCCAATGGACCCAGGCCACTTATGCTGGTGTTGTTGGAAAAGGATAGGAAATTCCTAAATTTTTTGAGCATTTAATATTCCCTCAAGCCCTTCACGATGCTGCAACGTGTAAAGGGTCTTGTCCGTATGTGAGTCCTCTTAGAGTAAAGGAAGGATAACCTACTGTCCTTTTTACTCCAAGGGAGATTTAGTCCTTTAATGAGTCTATTAAATTTGCTTTAATTGGTAAATTTCAATTTGGACACCCAAAGATGGACTATGTTAGAAAATTATTTGAAGAAATGAATCTCACTGGTGCTTGGAAGCTTGGATGGATGGAAGACATCTTCTAATCAAATTATCTAATGAAGAAAACTATGCTAGAATCTGTTTAAAACGACCAAAGCATTGTGGTGGAACAAAGACCTCTTTATTGCCCTCACTGTAGAATGTTTGGGCAAATTTTGGAGAAGTGTTGCAGGCTTCATCCACTTTCCAAGAAGGTTGTTGGCCCTCAAGGGGTGCTACATCTCAAGGAGGGACTAGTTTTGTCCTTGATAAAGAGCTAAGGAGGAATTTAGAAGATACAAGTATCCCTATAACTATAAGTATTTAAAGGGAGGTCCAACAAAATATGCTGAACAATTCCATGGGTGAAGAATAGATCAGGGTATCAAGTCAATACCTACTTCCATTGACAACCTCATGTTGGGGGAGAGACAAATTGGGGTTGATTGTACTGAAGATATACAACTGGATATCAACCCTCATAAGGTTGATATTCATACTATTAATTTGTTAATAGATGTGCTAACTAAGGAATGGCAAGTCAAGAAAAGTAGAAAAAAGAAGAAGGGAAAGATGGAGCAAAAGCAAATTCAGGAAGCTCAATTTCTTGATGGACATTTAAACAATTAACATTTAGATCTATACCCCAAAACCAGAGGAAAAGGGAGAACCTTTTCACAATGATTAATTTTTTGTGTTGGAATATTAGGGGTGTAGCCCACCCCTCTTCTCTTAAAAGAATAATGAATCTTGTTAGAACTCATGAAATTTGGTGTTTTTCTATTTTGGAACCTATGGTTACAATGCACTCTCAAAATATCTTGAGAAAATTCCCTAAATTTACCCATTTTGCTAATTCTAATAATAAAATTTGCCCCTTTGCTAGATTTGAATTACAATGGTATGTACTGCAGAACCATTCTCAGTTCATTCATATTTAATTTTCTTCTGGTGCTCATTTGGGCTATGCTACTTTTATCTATGCTAGTTGCATTACTAGGCATCAAAATACTCTCTGGATTGACTTAATGCATATTGGTCAAGCAATTAATTCCTTTTGGATTTTGGGGAGGAGGGATTTTAATTGGGTCACCTTTCCTGCTGAGAGAAGAGGTGGAAAACCTCCTTTACAGACACCCATGAATAGATTCAATGATTTCTTAATTGAGGCTGCTTTATATGATTTGGATTTTCAATGTCCAAATTTCACTTGGAGAAGGGGCTCTTTGTGGGAAAAACTTGATAGAATGTTGGGGAATTCCAAATGGATTTATACTTTTCCTTTTACTATAATTACTCATCTTGTAATGGCTGGGCCTGACCATAGACCCCTCCTTTGTTCTATCCAGAATACTGCTAGAATTGAGGGCTCCCCTTTTAGGTTCTAGAATATGTGGACTCTCCACCCTGATTTTGTCATGGAAATTAAAAATGTGTGGAACTCTGATGGTGACCCTTGGGTGAATCTGTGGCAACTTCAAAAGAAAGTGGCTTCTCATTTAAAGTGGTGGAACTATACTAAATTTTGAAATGTTCATGAAAATTTAATAACTGCTCAAGAAAAGGTTCTCAATATGGAAGCTGGGTTTCAGATGGGTTTAAATTCTGAAAGAGATTTCCACAAAGCTAACTAGAAACTCCTTTCTCAGATTAATTACACGGAAACCTTTTTGAAACAAAAGGCTGTTATAACCAAATTCATTGAGGGCGATAGAAATTCCTGCTTTCACCATGCCTGCATTAACTTCAGAAGAAAATGTAATATGATCTTTGCAATTACAGACTCTGAAGGGAAAAGTTTACTGATGCAGAAGAAATTGCCCATATGCAGTTAAATACTTCCATACATGTTTAATTGTCAACCCCTTTTCAGGCCCCATATTGATGTTAATCTATTTTTTGACTGTCAAGAGTATATGCATAGGTTATATCTGACAGAGATCCCCTCAGAGAGTGAAATATAGCTGCTCTTGATTCCATGGATGGGCATAAGACAGTTGGCTCAGATGGTCTTACTATAATTTCTATAAAGTTTCCCTGTCTGTTATCAGTAGTGAGTTTGTTTTTGCTGTTTAGAACTTCTTCAAAGGTGTTAATCCCCCAAGATATTTTACTTCTTCAACAATTACTTTGATTCCCAAAAATCAAAACAGAAAAAAATGGGGGGATTTCAGACCCATTAGCTTAACTAATGTTCTTTCCAAAGTAATTAGCAAGATTATTGTCTCCAAGCTCCAACCGCATCTCTAAAATCTCATCGGCACCAATCAGGTAGCATTTGTTTAGGGTAGAACAATTACTGATAACATTCTGTTGGCTCAGGTGTTTTTCTTTGACTTGGACTGAAAGTGTAGGGGAGGTAGTTCTATCTTCAAATTGGTTATCAAAAAGACTTATGACACCACTAATTAGAATTTCATACTGGAAACTTTTTCCGCAAAGGGTTTTTCTGAGGATTTCATTATCCTGATCAGAAGATGGCTCTACTACAATAACCATTTTGTACTTATTAATGGCAAATTCCATGGTTTCTTTTCTTCTTCTAGGCAAATCAAACAAGGGGACCCCTTTTCCCTTAAAATTTTTATATTGGCCATGGATTACTTATCCGAACTCCTAAATAAGATGTTCATTACCTCTCCTCATTTGGCCTATCAACTTAAATCCAATATTTGTATCAATCACCTCTTCTATGTGATGATGTTATTATCTTCTCTGATGCAACTAAGACTGCTATAAATACTTTATATTAAGGACTCAAACACTTTCAACCTTCTTGAGGTATGGAATTACATAAACAAAAGTGTCAAATTTTTGTGAGCACTAGTATCACTCCACAGATCAAAAATTGGATTTCTCAGTATACTTGGTTTAGCCTAGCCTCATTGCCAATCAAGTACCTTGGTGTTCAACTACATAAGGGAAAAACAAAGCAAACACAATTTAATGATGTGATTGATCAGATTAAAGCTCAACTGCATTGCTGGACAAATTCTTTCAATTCTAATGGGGGGGGAGGGGAGAATCACAGTTCTTAAGAGTATTATGACTTCTATCCCTTTTTATGCCCTTTAAATGTTCACCATGAAGAAAGGTACTCAAATTCTCTTGGGAAGAATTTTTAATAAGTTTTTATGAGCTGAACAGAAGAAATAATTTCATTGACTTTCTTGGTAGAAACTTTGTAAACCTTTCTTTGCTGGAGGTTTGGGTTTTAAGGATTTTCAACAATTAGGATTTATACATCTGTACAAATTATGGATTAAATTTAGGGCCCAGGTTATTCTATGGCCTCAGTTTATGATGGGGAAGTATTACAGGTATGTACACCGCAATCTTGCTACTAAGAAATTCGGTGATTCCAGGATATAGATTAAGCTTTTGAAAATCAAAAATCAAGTTGAGGAGCTCTTTCTATGAGAGTTGGGAGAGGGGAAAATTAATTTCTGGTTAGATAGGTGGGTTTGGAATGAGGATAAGCTATTGTGCTCAACTTAAACCCCAACATGCAAGATCAGGTGAAAGATTATTGGTCTGGTGATCAATGTAATTCCACACTGTTGAACACCATTCTCAATAATGATCATATTCAATTGGTGAAGAATACCCCCTTCTTTATTGATCAAAAAGATAGGCTCATTACTAAACATTCCTCCTCACAGAAACTCTCATCATTTATTTATTAAAAGTTCTTCCAGTGGCAACCTATATTGTGGGGGAAAGTCATTTGGGGTAAGTTGTTAACTACCTCAATGTCTTTCTTCTATTGGATGCTCTGATTATCTTTGATTCCTACTGATGATATATTGAAAATTAAAGGACTGAGAGGGCCTTCTTACTGTTATCTATGTAATGAGGAGGAAGAGACCGTAGAGAACCTATTTTTCACCTGCAATTTCTCTCAACAGATTTGGTCTGGGTTGTTGACACAACTCAAAATTAACAATATTAATGTTTGTTGGGATAAATTTTTTACCTACTGGGGGGACTGGCAGGAAGCTAACCTACTGGTCATTCCCTGCTTGGTTATTTGGTTTATTTGGATGTGTAGGAATCAAGCAAAATTTGAGGATATTAAACCATTGGCCAAGTCAGTGGTCTCAAACTGCACCTCTTATATGTAGAAAATTACTCAACACCATAAAAATTCCCTAATCTCTTTAAGAATTGGATACCTAAAAATAAAGATCAGCTAATCTTCAAGCCATCTTTAATTATATCGAACCCTCATTCTGGGTGGGTGAAAGTTAACACTGATTGAAGTCTTACTAGGGGGTCCTCTAGGTTTTGGGGAGTTTTCAGGAACTCACAAGGGCAGTGCATTCAACATTTTTCTTCTCCAACCAGGGCTCTGGATTCTTTGGAGGCTAAGATGATTTCTATCTAATGGGCTTTACTTTTTGCTAATCAATGTCAGATCAAGCACTTGATTGTTGAGTCTGACTCTATCACCTACATCAAGATTTTGTTGAAAGATAAAGAGCCCCCTTGGTAAATTGTCAGATGGAAAAACAAACTGAAACATGTTTTGGGTAGTTGGAGGGTGAAATTTAATCATATTAATAGAGAAGGCAATGGCCTTGCCCACTTTATGGCTACCACAGGAAGGAACTCTGAACTGATTACAGTTACCATTTCTCCTTCTTTTTATTTATCCTTTCTTTTACATGGGGATAGTTTAAATATTCCTCATCTTCATGTTATGTAAAGGTTCATATAAATATATATGTATATATNTTAGCGACAGGCAGTTATCTGGCTACTCTGCTATGGACTAGTTCTTCTCTCCTTCAATGATTAGATGGTTTTTGTTGTCATAAGAAGTTTTAGTCAACTCCTCTTAGATTTTGGAGCCACTTTTTAGACACCCCTAAACATAAAGGTTACGGGATCCTTCTACCTACTGAGATTGAGGTGGATCCCCAATAGGTGTTAGCTTAGGAGCAGATCAGTCGAGGCAAGTATGGAGCAAAGTCCACCCTACCTTTTTGGTTCTGATTGGGTCCTTTACTTTTCCTTCTTCTTCCACATGGTAATATGCTTTCAACAAATAATGTTAATTTTCCACTTTTAGAGCCTTTCTCTTATAATAACCAACAAATTAAAGCCAAATATAATTAAAAAAACTTATTAATATAAATAATATGTGTTCGAATGATGTTTATTGCATGAGCTCTCTTCTTGTAGTCCTCTCTATAAAGTAAGGAAGCATAGGATTATACTCATGTTCTAAAACCTCTCTGCAAAAAATGTCAGTACCAAATTTAATTTTCTCTTTCACTACTAGGATGGACTTGGCTGTCAACAAGAGTGAGCTACTCAATGGAGCAGTCATTCATTTAGGACAATGGTTTGACAATGCCGACATCAATACTGAGGATGTTACTATTGCCGTGTTGTGAACTAAAACACCTAAGACTGTTGAGCTGATAGTGGAGTTCAAACTAAGCTCAAGCTAAGAGTTTTTACCATTGAAGAGGGTAATAGTTTGGTAGAACTCTGTTGTTTCTGCAAATTCTGTTAGAGCCATGGGGAGTACCCACAGAAGGGTCATCGCTACTCCCGCTAGTCTAGTCGCACTGTACTTGTCACCATTCCCGCCCAACACAAATGAAAGGGAGTTCATATGGATGATGATTCTATTACCATGGAGGGTTGAAGTTTCCTTACAACACCTTCTATGTTTGAAATAAAATCAAGATTAAGGTCCACCCCTCTGACCTGCGCATAGAGAAGGAACAAGAATAATAAAGTTGCTAAGATAAAAGTGATGAAAGTTTTTGAGGGTATTGTCACTATAGAATTTGTAAAGGATGGGTTTGAGTTATCTGAAACTTCACCAATATTGGGAGGAAGCAGGTTCCACCTATTATCTACTTCCTAGGATGAAGATGATGCCAGAGAGATTAATGATACACTACCTCTAACTTTCCGTTATAAGGGTCAGAGGGAAGAGAAAATCAAGTACATGTCAATGGCTCAATTATGGACAATATTTAAAAAGCAGTAAATGAAGGAAAATGGTTCAATAAATGAAATTCTTAGAAAAATTGGATTAGTACTTGCTAAACGCCATCTCACAGGACAGTCCCGCAAGAAAAACCTCGTTCTCCAAGAAAGGGGTCGAGTAGAGATGATGGATCATCCACCGTAGTGTCTAGTCTGCTTGATAGGGCTCACACCACTCATTAATGTGTTAGTACCATTGAAAGTCCACTAGGACCTAGGCTATTAGCACCAAAAGAGATTGTGTAGTTACCCAAAATTATCAGGCTAGTAACTAACGATAATAGCAAGGTCAAAGATTTTGAAGAGGGTCTCAAGTCTGAGGAAATCTTTGTTACTTCAGAAAATGAGATTTAATCCCCACCCGTGGATCTAATGACCATTAAAGAGAGTTCCATAGGAGAAACATTAGAGAATTTGAGGATAGATCTCAAGCAAGTGTCCAAAGAAAGGAAGGATAAGTCTGACAAAGATGAAGAGGAAGATTTAGCTGATTACATTGAGGAGGAATAAGTTGAGGTAAATGTGGTCGAGACTCTAGCATCTTTATCTCTACAAAAGGCCTAATAAATCGTGGGGTGGGGTGACCTAAAAACATTACATAGACTCCTTCAGAAAAGAGACGAGATAATCGATCAAATGGAGAAGAGGATGGAAGAGATGATGACAACAATAGCCACACTTGAAAGCTAGTAAAAAATTCCATAGAAAACTCTAGCATAAGTGGTTCAAATCATGGATTGAAGAAGAGAGGTCACCTCCATCAATAGGGAGGAGCAACCTAAGAATGATATCATCCAATGTTTAATGTCAGAAAAGGATCTTAAGCTGGTAGTTGAACAACAGGTGCAAGAGGCTCTAGCACAGTCTAAAAGTGGGGCATTGATTATGAGTGGTAGACCTTATCCCAAAAAGTTTGATGATATTAACTATTTTAAAG
Organism: Phalaenopsis hybrid cultivar; assembly: GCA_002079205.1. Classification (NCBI taxonomy): domain Eukaryota; kingdom Viridiplantae; phylum Streptophyta; class Magnoliopsida; order Asparagales; family Orchidaceae; genus Phalaenopsis; species Phalaenopsis hybrid cultivar. Next base: position 82,701 of record JXCR01137757.1, on the reverse strand, counting down.
GCTTCGTACCACCTCTATTTAAGATGTTTGATGGGATAGAGAATCCCTGACAGCACATTGCCCACTTCCGCACGAGTTCTTGCAATGCAGGAGGGAGTGATGCTTTGTTGTTCTGCTACTTTGTTAGCAACATCTTCAGGGTTGCCTTTGACTGGTATGTGGAGCTACCTAATGATTCAGTTAAAAACTTTCAAAATTAGAAAACTTATTTGTCAAGAGGAATGCTGGGGCTCAGCTCCATATCACTATTAGTGATCTTGTGGTAGAGAAACAACGACCAGATGAGACATTGGTGGACTATTTTTTATGATGGAGGAATTTAATCATGAAATGAGGACTACAACTCCAAGAGAAAACATGCAATTGGAATTCTTCTAAAGAGCAATCATATTATGACCTTCGAGAAGTTTCTTAGCAAGGCTGCTAGTCTCCAAGAGAATATGAAGCAACTCAATTTCCTGGAAAAGAGTCATAAGCAGAAACTAGAAAATACCTTTAAGAAGAATTCTAGTAGCGTTACAACATTAGATAAAGGAAAACATTCAATGAAGATTTAGACAAAATGATCGCAACAGAGTCACCAACCTCCACAACAGCATGATCAACAATCACCTCTACAGATACTAACAAAAAGGAAAGGCACCTTGTCAGAGCATGTAAGCAAAGTTTATCCATCTAAAGATGAAGAAGTGAGAATGATGTTCTATAGCCTAGTAAAAAGATTCAATTTTTAGTTTTCATGGCCTAGAAAGCCAGAGGAGGTGGATAAGAAGGATCATTTGTTGTACTGCCCATATCACAAGATGCACGAGGATAAAAAAGAGGGCTGCTTCACTTTCAAGAATTGGCTCGAGATCAACCGCAAGAAAAGGAACATAACAATCTCAAAGAAGTACAAGGAAGAACCTGAAAGAGGTTCCGTTAATGTCATTTCGGCTGATCCTATTATTTCAATCAAATTATACACAATCCGTGATGAATGAAGTAAAACATGGGAAAAATTCTAAAGGAAGATACTACGTAAGATCCAAACAACTTCATTATATGCTTCATTTTAGATTTCAAGACTTGCTAGGCTGGCACTGTAAATTGTAATTGAAGAACCGCCTCAGGAGGAGAAGACAAAGGATGGTTGTATGGATCATCAATTGTACTGTCAAAAGGAGACTAAACACCCGAATAGTAAACTAGGGGCTGCGTCTCCTAGGATGGTTGTTTTCTGATTCAGAAAGAAATCCTTTGAACCACTAACTCTGTATGATTATTTGCTTACCCTTGTGGGATAATATATTGAGAAGATTTTTGATGTTGGCTATTTCTAAAAATAACTTAAATAATGACAACCAACCTAATTTGAATCTTGATTTTAATTTTATTGATAAATCTCAAATCATACAAAACCTCAGCAATCTTGAAATGGAGGAGGGTACCGATGAAGACAGTTATGATACCTTTGTAAGTGACGTACTCCATTGCAAATTTTGGGGACCGCCTATCAAAATCAAACTTGAGCCCTCAAGCTCCAAAACGACTCCAGAGGAGCTAGTTTTTCTAGTTCAAGAGAAGAGACCCGTAGATTCATCACATAATTTCGAAGAGATAACATAAATCAACTTATGAAGTGGAAAAGTTTTAGCTGGCCATCAAAAGTAAACATAAAGACGATCAAATGTACTATTTAGGATTTGTTTCTGAGTTATTACAACAGTTTAACCTAAAGATGAATCCCTCAAAGTGTTCCTTTAGTGTTTTCTCGGAGAAATTCTTAGAATTTGTTGTATGTCACCACAAAATTGAAATTGATTCAGAAAAGTTAAATACCATCTTAGAAATGCTAGCACCTAAGAACTTGAAATAATTGTCATCATTTCAAGGAAAGTTGTCATATCTCAGATGATTTATTTCTAATTTGTCACGTAGGTGTGAGCCTTTTTCTGCACAGGTCAAGAAGGATACCAAGTTTACTTGGGATGAAAAATGTCAATATGCCTTCAAGAACTGTAAGCAGTACTTATTGATGCCTCCAGCGTTAGCAGCCCTTGTCTCAGGTAGACTGTTAATACTTTATACCGTAGCTTTAGATAATTCCCTCGGAGTCCTTCTAGCCCAGGTAAATGATAAGTTAATTCAAATGCTCTCTACTACAAGAGCTGTTGTATAATTCTAACGGAAGTAAAGTATCCTCTTATTGAGAAGCATTATTTGACATTGATCTTCACTACCGAGAAGCTCAGGCTTTACATGCTTTCTCATATGGTAAACATGATTTCAAAGTTTAATCCTCTACAATACTTGATGAACTCGCTGACGTTCTATGGTGGGTTAGCCAGGTGGCCAATGATATTATTGTAGTGCGATATAACTTTTGTTCCTCTTCAAGCCATAAAAAGATAAGTTTTAGCAAATTTCCTCATTGCGAACCCTTTACCGGCAGAGTTTCCCTTCAATGAAAAATAGTTAGATGAACAAATAATGAATTTAGAAGACCCTAGTGCTCAACGTTGCGAGATGTACTTTGACAGAGCTTCGTCAGCATAGAAGGACAAAGAATTGCAAACGATAATGCCTCACAAAGTAAGGATTGGATTGATCTTCATTATGCTAGAATGAGGAATGTTGAGGTACTCTTACAATCTGACGGAGTTGTGTATGAATAATGAAGCAGAATATGAAGCCCTCATTACTCAACTAGAGCTAGTCATTTCAATGAGGATAACTGACATCACTATCTACGGTGACTCACAGTTGATCATACAATAGGTCATCGTGCAGTACAAAATTATAAAAACCAGACTCGAGCAGTATTTCTAGTATATGGTGGAACTATTGGAGCATATCCCTAATTTGAAACTATATAAGATTCCCATAACAGAGAATGCTCTTGCAGATGCTTTGTCCTGACTTAAAAAATAATTTGCATGTCCGCAGACGGATTCTATTGAAATAATAGTATAGGGAAGTCAGGTCCTATACCATATCAACATAAAAACTTTGCATAGATTGGGGAATGAAAGAGCATTAATAGCAGTGGCAGAAAGTATAGAAGACTAGTGCCAGCTACTAATTAAATATTTGCAGATAAGAAATCGGCCTGAGTATAAATTATTTGTGCATCATATCAAGAAGAGTGCTCTGTCCTACACCCTAATAGATAATGTCTTGTACTGGAGGTCATTCGATCAAATGTGGTTGAGATGTCTGAGTGGATCTGAAGTGTAAAATATTATCAAGGAGGTGCACGGAGGACTTTGTGGCCCTCATTAGTTGGGTCCAAAGAAGAAAATAAAGATTAAGAGGGAAAAATATTACTGGCCTATGATGATGACTGACTGCATGAAAATCACCAAGAGTTGTCACCAGTGCTAAGTGCACGGGGTGGTTCTACACCAATCCGAATGTACTACATTTGAACATTGTGTTGTGGTCATTCGAGTGTTGGGCCACAGATATTGTAAGCTTAATAGAGCCCTAATCTTTCAATAGACATCAATTCATCCTCACAGCTACCGACTAATTTTTGAAGTGGGCAGAGGCAGTATCGCTCAAAGTGGTGAAAGCACACCATGTTCTACAATTTATCAAGAATCAGGTTGTATACCATTTTGGGGTATTGTACAAAATCATTTTAAATAATGGTTCGACATTCAAGAGTACAATTATCAACAACTTCTTCAGAAAACACGGGATAAATTAGTGTAACTCAACGATTCACTAGCTGAGAGCAAACGACTTGGCCGAGATATTTAATAAAACTCTTGTCCAAATTTTAAAGAAAACTTTGGATGAAAATAAAAGGAATTGGAATGAGCAGGTATTATAAGCCTTATGAGCCTACACAACAACATTCAGGACTCCCATGTAGTCTACATCTTACACTCTTTCGTATGAGTCAGAGGTTGTACTTCCGCTAAAAGTCCAACTTCCGTCTCTTAGAGTTTCCATCAACAACAAGATCACTACCGAAGAGAACATCAAATTACGATAGGAAGAGTTGGATAGCTTGGAAGGAAATTGACTATCGATACAATAGAATTTGGAGTTGTGTCAGGCTAAGTTGATTTAGCCCAATGATAAACTGGTCTGCCCAAGTACTTTAAAGTTTGGTAATTTAGTGCTTGTGCTTTGAAGACCTATTCTTGCATATCACAAGATAGAAGGTAAATTTGAGCCAACTTGGGAAGGACCATTCGTGGTTGAGAGAGTATACTTTGGAGGTTCTCACCAGCTTGTGGATTTCCAGTGAGAACAATCCATGCTTCCCATTAATGAACGATACTTGAATAAGTAATACGTGGCATAATGTTTTGAAGAAACAAGCTTTATAAATAGAGTTTTATTCCTAGAAGTACCAGCATAGTAATTGTGTGAAACTGGGTCCAAACCCAAAATTAATAAAAATTCCTAAATGAAAAGAGAATTTCCAAATAATAAATTTTGAGGCATATATAAGAAATTTCTTTCCTTTTCTTAATGAAAGTAATAAACCTTATGCTTGTAAAAAAAGAAAGTTCACTAATAATTAAACTTTTATTGTTCTAATTCATCTAGGTTTGGCCCCTGATTTCTTCCTTGTTCTAGCAGGAAGATGTCAAACGGAAGGCTGATCCTTACCATTAAAAATGGTGTCATTCTTGCACTAGATAAAGAGAAAATTAAAGAAGGAGCTATCATTGTTTTTGACTTGAACTTTGCATATGCAGGATTGGAATATGAAGAGGAAGCTTTAACTACTATGGGCCAGGAAGAGATTTGAGACAGTAAGACAGTGGTTCAATTCAAAAATAAAGGCAAAAAGACTACCACCATGAAGATTTGAAAGAATTGATGAAGTAGAAAAAAATGACAGTCGGAATGCTGGATGGAACAAAATAAACTCCATGGTGATGACTATAGGAGGTGAGATTGTTAGTACCGTGCCTACTGACATTCAAGTTGAAAGAACAGGAATTCTCACTTCGACTCAAAGATGGAATTGTAATCGCTATATCCTCAAGTTTTTGACTAAGTTAGCAAAAGAGCAGAATAAGGAGGGGGGCATTACTAACAGTACAACCGCTTTAGTGAGGGCAGACGTAACAGTTACCCCAGCGTGAATTGTTCCCATGGTGAGGGAACAACCCGCCAATGTTTAGCTGAACCTACCGCAGTTTGTTCTAGACACAAAGAGTTACAGATTATTCCAGAACACAATTTAGAAAGAATTAAGTAGGTGAAGTAAGATTTTGATTACTTCAAGAAGCTACATGGTAGATATGTTACCATTCTATAAGGCTTGGAGTTGCATACGAATGTGTTCTTCGAGTATGAGCAGGAAAATATCGTGGAATGTGTGTTCCATCTCAGGAATCAAGGCCGCGCAAGTTGGTTGAGGAGGAAGACTTATTCAGAGCCACAAAAGTGGATGTGGGGTAAAGGAAGGATCACGATTCAATGTGGTTGCTGCTACAATTTTTCCTAGGACACTAAAGGAAACCCGTCAAAAATACTTTTCCATGATGAGGTTGATCCGATGTCGGGACTCATAAAAAGGATGATCAAGGGAATGGTGGCCTGATAGAAGTTACCCGCCGATTGTGTACCCAATAGCTGCACCATCAATAGATACGAAGAAGGTGACTGCATCCTGCCTCACCTAGATCATCATGACTTTGTGAGGTCCTTTCATACTGTGTTGTTTATTAACTAGTGAAATATAAGTTTTAGGACAGATCTTTGGATAGTTAGCCTAGGTGAATTTGGAGGGCTCGTAACAATAACTATATTGGTATGTTCAGTTCTAGTACTTGATACACTTAAAATATATAGTTTATGTACACTTTTTTATACCTATTTTTGAGATATTGTGCTTTAATGGAAAAGATATTGTGCTTTAAGGGAACGAATTTGTGTTTTTTTTTAGGTACAATCAAATGGATGAAAAATGATGTAAGGAGTGAAAAAGGATCAAATTTGAAGCAAGAATGAAGAAGATGTACAAAAGAACTGTGGTGCCTAAGAAGCCAGAACTGGCGCTTCAACACTATTAAAACTGAGAAGGTCGTGCATAAGCTCCAAGTAACTTGAGCTTAAGTGCCAGAAGTAGTTACTTGATGATTCAGTAAATTTGGATGAATTATTGAAGAGGCGTTTGAAGCAACCCTTACTGAAAACGTGGGAAATTATTGAAGGACATGAAAATACATTAAATTGGCTTTTAAAAGGAGGCAACTCTTAAAAGATTCATTGAATGTGGATATATTTTGAAGAGACACAAAGGTACATTTTGAAAAATTATAAAAGGACTTGGATTATATTGAAGAGACTTCTTCCAACCTTCCTCCCAACGCACTAGAGAGACTCCTACATGCCCCCCATAGCCATGCCATCGACGCCTCTCTCACAGATTAATTAGGATATTTTATTGGAGAGAAGAGAGAATTTGTAGTGTGTGAGTAGAGAGTATTGTAGGAGAAAGAAAGAGAAGAGATTCAAAGGAAATACAGGACCATGGTTGAGAGGATTTGAGATAAGTTTTTATCTTTATGACTACATTTGGTTTTAATTTAGACTTCTTATTCGTTTGCATGATTTCTACTTTCAAACTTAAGGTTGTGTTTTCTCCATGAATTTTGAGTAGTTTTCTTTATCTTATTCCTTAAAATGATTATTGATTAAGTATTAGATGGATGTTGTGTGAAGTATTAATCTTTATTGTTAGAATGAGTTGTGATGATTTTAAACCTTGGACTTCATTTACCTCTTGATTTGGCCAATTAAGATGTTAATATCTATTGTGAGAACATGTAAGATCTGAAATGGTTTTGTCTCACTCAATTAATCGTAAGAATCACATGAGATTTTATGGATATGAATGTAATTCATATGATTGAGTGCAAATAAATAGAGAAATAAACTTTAAAGTGTGTAGAATTAAAGTACTTTAGAATGACAGGCTAAAGCCCCCAATTTGATTTAGTTTTTGGATTTGATATGAAATGTTAGCCCTCAAGTGGACGGAGAAGAGGGAACTCCAGATTAATAGCTAGTATCTTCCATACCTAACGTGTCTTCAAGACTATTCAAACTTTAATTAGCCGATGTTCTTTATAGCATCTCGAGTAAGGGTAAAGAACATTGTTGCTCCTATTTGGCACAACACAATTTGAATACTTCCACAATAGAATTTCTATACTTGTTACTGATTTACGATAAGAAAAAAAGATATTTTATTTATATTGCCTTCATTTTACAAATATTTAGTTAAGTTTAGTTAGTTGTTTACTTTACTTTCAATTACCAAAAATTACAAAAGAATCAAACTTTCATTCCTATTATAGCATCTATAGTTTGAGTAAGAAAATTTTGCAATGTAAAATTTGCTATCTAATTTCTTCTGATTTTAATTGCATATTGTATTTTTTTTTCACTGTGGGTTTGATATTCGAGACTTAATAAAAAATTCCTATGTTACTTGATAATGAAATGTATACTTACATAGTATCCCATAATTAAATATAGTAATTGCATTCCTATTTGCTTCAAAAACAAGCTTTTGCTTAGCTGTTCCTGGTGATCAAGTTTTTGGCACCGTTACAAAGTAAGAAATATAAGGAGAAGTTAAAAATATTACCGCATACATCGTATTGTCATGTAAAGCTGGGATCAAGTTTTTGGTACCATCGTTAGGGAATAAAAATAAAAATTTTGAAGAAATTTTTAGAAAGCAAATTTTTAATTTTAGAAAGCCTTATTTAAACTTTTAGATTTGTTATAGGAATAATGTAGTGTTGTTTTTATTTATGTTCTTTTTTGTGTGATTTTATTTTATGTTGTTTTGTAGTAATGTATGTATAGTTCAAGTTTTAAAGGACTAGTGCCCTATGATTCTGAATTAGAAAGTGCTATTAAAAAAATCTAAAAAATTAAAAATATAGAAAAATACCAAAATTTTCAAGAAATGACAAACCAAAATAATCAAACAGCTGAAATTAAAAAAGAGTTTAGACCTTTAAGAGATTTTACAAACCCTACAATGGATGAACTTCATTGTAGTATTCAAAAACCTGCTATAGTGGCTAACTCATTTCAAATTAAACCTGCTATTATCCAAATGAGATCAAATATATTGGTTTAGGGGAGCACCAACAGAAGATCTAAATTTACATCTTGCAAATTATCTAGAATTATGTGCTACATTTAGAGATGATGATGATGTATCAGATGATTGTTTAAGACATAGATTTTTGCCTTTCTAACCAAGGGATAACGCTAAGATATGGTTACATTTGTTAGCACCTTGATCTATCAGAACTTGGGGAGATTTAGCATAGAAATTCCTTGCTAAATATTTTCCACCAACAAAAACTGTGAAGTTTAGAAATAACATTATTACATCTTTTTGTCAATTTGAAGGGAAATCTATTTATGAAGCATGGCAAGGATTTAAAGAACTACTGAGAAAGTTTTGACACCATGCTATACAAAACTAGTTAATAATTCAAACCTTTTACAATGAGTTTGTTGGATCTCTTAGATCTATTATCAATGCCGCTGGTGGTGGTTCATTGATGTCAAAACCATTTCATGATGCTTATGCTTTAACTGAAGAGATGGCTACTAAAAATTTTCAATTGCTTTCTGAGAGAATAAATCCTAAGAAAGTAGCTGATATTCAAGAATATGATGCTTTTGCGATGTTAGCAAATCAAGTTGCTAGAATTTCAAGGAAGTTAGACCAATTTGGAATGAATTTTTCTCAACCAATTGGAATGATTGAAGAGAATTCATTAGGTCAAATGGTAGATTCTCAAGCATCATCAAAAACATTGAATGCCACAAACAAGAAGCAAAATACCCCATATTCAAACTATTATAACCTGGGTTGTAAGAATCATCCTACCTTTAACTGGAACATTACTTCTAGTGGTAATAATCAGTAATGTAGGAACAACCATTTAAACCCATTGGGAAATTGGAACAAACAAGGTAATAATAATTATAGAACTACTTTTTAATTGATTTCCCCTTTGTAACACCACTTCTTCTATAGACAAATGAGCTATAATAAAAAATATTGAGAATCAATTAAGACAATTAACAAATTCATTAAGTAATAGATCTCAAGGCTCTCTTCCTAGTAATACAAAAGTAAATCCGAAAGACCAGAATAATGAGCAAGTAGTACAATTTCAACTTAGAAGCGGAAGAGAGTTGGAAGGTAGAGTTCAAAAAGAGATTGAAGTAGAGAGAAGAAATTGAAGAGCCTGAAGAGGATGCTCTGAAAGGTTTAGAAAGAACTATTTCTCCACGTAAATTTGATTTAGAAAAAACACCACTTCCATTTCCTCAGAGAATTCATAAACAAAAGTTGGACAAATAATTTTCAAGATTTCTAGAAATCTTTAAGAAGATTAAAATTAATATTCCGTTTGTTGAAGCCATAGAAGAAATGCCAAGCTATGTGATGTTTATGAAGGATATTCTTAATAGGAAAAAAAAATTTGAAGATAACGAGACTATTCCACTTAGTGAGGAGTGCAGTGGTACAACTAAAAAAAAAGCTTCTTGAATAGCTTAAAGATCCCGGTAGCTTCACAATTCCAAATGCAATAGGAGAGAGATTTTATGTGAAAGCCTTATGTGATTTTGGTTCAAGCATTAACATTATGCCATTATCAATATCTAAAATATTAAGATTAGGAGAAATATCCCCTACTGCTGTAACTCTGCTATTAGCAGATCGTGCAATAACTTATCCTAAAAGAGTTATAGAAGATTTTTTAGTGAAAGCAGATCAAATTATCTTTCTTATTAATTTCATTGTGCTAGATATGGAGGAAGATAAAGATGTACCTATTATTTTAGGGAGACAATTCCTAGCTATAGAAAGAGTAATGATAAATGTGCAGAAAGGGGAATTAACTATGCGCGTCAATAATGAAACATTTACGTTTAATATTTCAAAATCAATGAAGTATCCTACAAAAGGTAAATATGATGAATGCTACCAAATCGATGTAATAAAATATCTAAGTGAATTCCATTTTAAAACAAATTTTGAAGAGAAATCTAAAATGAAAGAGTTGGAACATGAGAAAGAAGAGGAATTAGATAAATTTGAAGATTTTTATAAGGAAGATTAAAATTATGTTTGAGAAAATTTTAAAGTTTTGGACACAATAGAAAAAAGATAAATCTTTTTGTCCATCGATTGAAAAACCTCCTGAACTTGAGTGGAAGTTACTTCCTGATCATTTAAAACATGCCTTTTTAGTTGATTCCTCAACTTTACCAGTTATAATTTCCTCAAATTTAACTATAGAAGAAGAAGTGAGTTTAATGAAAAATTTTTATGAATTATTAAAAAGCTTTTGGATTGTCAATTGCTGATATTAAAGGAATCAATCCTTCAATTTGTTTGCATAGAATTCATATGGAAGAGAACTAGAAATCCAAGTTTAATCCTCAAAGGAGATTGAATCCTATTATGAAAGAAGTTGTTAGGAAATAAATTTTATAGTGCTTTGATGTTTGAATTATCTACCCTATTTCAGATAGTGCATACATTAGTCCAATTCACTGCATTCCTAAGAAAAGAGGAGTGATTGTGACTACGAATAAACATAATGAGTTAATACCAACAAGAAAAGTCACAAGGTGGTGATATGCATTTATTATAGAAAATTAAATCTCGCAACTAGGAAAGATCATTTTCCACTACCTTTTATAGATCAAATGTTAGATAGACTAGCTAAGCAAAAATTCTTTTGTCTTCTGAATAGATATACTGGTTATCACCAAATATAAATAGCTCATAAGAATCAAGTGAAAATAACTTTTATCATTCCGTATAGTACCTTTACTTTTAAAAGAATGCCCTTTGGTATATGTAATGCCCTTGCTACAATTCAAAGATGTATGATTGATATTTTTTTTTATTTGATTGAAAGAAGAATTGAAGTTTTTATTGATGAATTTTTAGAGATTGAAACTTCATTTAAATAATGTTTAGAACATTTATTAAAATTTCTTAAGTACTGTGAAGAAATATATTTAGTCATTAATTTGGAAATTGCTAGTTTATGGTTGCAGGAGTAATTGTTTTAGGACATTAGATATCAAAAAATGGTACGGAAGTAGACCGTGCAAATATTCAAGTGATCACTAATTCACCTTACCAAACAAATGTGAGGGAAATTAGTAGTTTCTTAAGACATTCTGGATTCTACACGCGATATATTAATGAATTTTCAAAAATTGTTAAGCCTCTATGTTATTTTCTTGAAAAATATGTAATTTTTAATTTTTATAAGGAGTGCCTAAAAGCTTTTGAGCTATTAAAAGAAAAATTAGTCACTACACCAATTATTGTTTCGCGAAATTAGAAAAAACATTTTGAATTAATGTGTGATGCAAGTGATTAAACTATTGAAGCTGATTTAGGATAAAAACATGATAAGATTTTCAAAGTAATTTACTATTCTAGTAGAGCACTTAATGAAGCTCAAATTAATTATACCACAACTGAGAAAGAGTTATTAGCAATAGTTTATGCTTTTGACAAATTTAGAGCATACTTAATTGGAACTAAAAGTGTTGTGCATACTGATCTTTCTATTATTAAATATTTAACAAAAAAGAAGGATGCAAAATAAAAACTGATATGATGGATTCTTCTTTTGCAAGAATTTGACTTTAAGATAGTAAATAGGAAAGGAGCTGAGAATCAAATTGTTGATCATCTATCCAGGCTTGAATTAGATAAATCACTCTCTTTTGAAAAAGAATATTGGAAAATTAAAAAAGTTTGGTAAAATTAAAAGGATATTGGAAAATTCTATGAATCCAACAAAAATGGATTGGTCGGTCAAACTTGATTATGCTTTGTGGGCTTATAGGACTGCATATAGAACTCCTATAAGAATGTCCCCAAAAAAGCTAATATTTGAGAAAGCTTGTCATTTACCAGTTGAACTTTAGCATAAATCATTTTGGACTGTTAAAGAATTTAATTATAATTTAAAGGATGCTAGTGAGAAAAGACTATTGCAATTAAATGAGCTGGAAGAGATAAGGAATGAATCTTATCAGAGTGCTTAGATTTATAAAGAAAAGATGAAGATGTGGCATGATCAGAGGATTCTTACAAGAAATTTTGAGCCAGGGAAACAATTTTTGTTATATGATACAAGATTAAGATTATTTCTAGGCATACTTAAGTCAAGGTGGATGGGCCCATTTGTTGTGATAAGAGTTTATCCCTTTGGAGATGAGGATATCAAAGATTCTAAAACTGAGAAAATATTCAAAGTAAATGGTCAGAAGCTGAAACCCTACTATTTAGGGGATCAACTTAAATTAAATGATCTTATGTTGTTGGGTCAACCAGAATAAGCACTAGTTACGTCGGGCTTATGACATTAAACCAAGCGCTTTGTGGGAGGCAACCTATAGTTATCTATGTGTTTTTGTTTTGAATTTTATGTTGTTGTGTTCAATTAAGAAAATTTTTGTAGTATTTTGAATCTATAATGATTTAGTAATGGTTTTAAGACCTTAATTGATGACATAGACATGTTAGAATGAGTAATTGGAAGTTAAGCTGACCCGTGCTAAATTATGCACCACCGCTCAAGCGCTAACATTTAGCGCTTACGCGCAACAATTGACTAAACGTACTAAATTACATATTTAGAAGATTTAAACATGGTTTAGTGAGTTTTAACTTGGGTTAGTGGTTTGAGAATTTGTCTAGTAGTTTTAGGCTTGGTCTAAAGCCTAAAATAGAAGGGAATGAAGAGAATTCTCAACCCACTTACATTTTAACCTTAACATCTGAGTTAAGAGTAAGAGATCTTAGAAAAATGTCATCTTGGGAGATTGATATGAAGAAAAATGAGAAAGCCATGAAGAAGAAGTTAATCATTCAATGTGCACAAGAGTTGTACCACTATTTCATAGTTGTTAGTGTAGAAGGAATAACAGAGAAAATCACAAAAATTGTGGCTGACATGGCTTCAATTGAAGCAAAACTGATGGAAGTTTATGCACATTTGGAGCATGTGGGATGCAACTTAATATGCAATTTATCCATACAAGTTTTATTAAAGAAGCGAACAAGGCTATGTATTTGAAAAACAAATGGATTAAGGAAGACTCAACCAGATTTCTTCATCACCATCCATTTTATTAGATCTATATTCCAAATGCCCAAGGAGAAACTAATGAAAGGCTAGGATTTATTCCACCGAAAGAGGAGTGGTATTATGTTCTAAGTTTAATGTTTGTTTGTGTTAGTTTTCTTTTTGTTAGTTTTAAGTTTGATTTACATGTTTTTAGTGTTAAGTTTGTTTCGTGTTTGTGCTTAGGAATTATCTCATCCAATACTCTTTGGATTGAGAAGTTATGTATCACAAATGTTTGTATTTATTTGTGAATTAATATAAGTATTTGTTTGTGTGTAAAACTTTCTGTTATTTTGTGTTGAATTGATTTGGTTAATATTGGTGAATTTAAGGAGGAGAGTTGAAAGGGAAGGAAATAGTTATTAAAGATTTATTAGACCATTTAAGATTGGTTGACTTAGGCTAGATTTGCATTTCACTTAAAATCAAAAATATCAAAATTCATGCACTGGCCTCTAAGCGCCAAGACCCCATACTTAACCGCTGGACAACTTGAGAGGTAGGCGCCTAAGCACCAAACCAGTTGCTCTTAATCGTCCGTTCACTTAAATTGGTTCGTGAATGGTTTAAAGTGAAAATTTGAGCCGAAAAACACCATTTTTGCCCCAATTTTGTCTTCTTCCTCTAGTTTTTATGATTTTGAGAGTTTGGGCTTCCTCTAACATGGAAATTTCTTGGTGGATTCAAGACAAATTTGTTAGATTTGATCTTCTTGAGGTAAGAGCTTCACTTTTATGTAAAAAAATTTTAATTTTACCATGTATTTTGAGCACCTTATGGATTTGCCAAAATCCACTATTCATGGTGAAAATTTTAGAAAAACCTAATGATAATTTAAGATTCTAGAAATTGAGTTTAGTGATTTAGAGTTAAATTTAGGATTTATTGTGAATTTTATGTGATTTTTAGAAATGACCCCAAGAATGAAGAGAGATAAAGGGAAGTCCCATTCCGATTCAAGCAAGTTTGTAAACATGAGAGCTCAGAACAGGTAGAGCGATGCACGACAATCGAGAAAACTAATTCATAAGAGATGTTTCAAAAGTCTGAATGGACCAGTGAGAATGATTTTGCCTTTCTTCAGTTATGGTTGTGATTTTTGTTGTTCAGGAGTTTTACACTAATCTCCTTAAAGCTGAAGAAGATCGAGTCATGGTTTCGAGGAAAATTAGTTCCTTTCTCCCCTAACATAAAAAAATTGTGCAACTAGTTTCCCCTAGTATGTTGTGTTTTTATTCAGATTATAGTCTGATCACGGAGGAGTTGGATGAGATTATATCGTCATTGACAGGTGATGCGGGGCAGAATTAGTGTGTTATTTTTGTAAATATTCTCTAATATTAAAAAATACACACGAAACATACAATAGTAAATATGCATATTAATCCTAACAAAAATAACTTTAGTGAAATTTATTTTATCTTTTAAAAACCTTTAAACTGCCAAATCTCTCAAAAATAACGCAAGTATACGTATTACTAAAGTAATAAAGAGCTCTAATAGAGTCCTAAATATCAATCCCACAGGGAAGTTGGAAATGCTTATAAGTAAATTCATTCGATTATAATATAAACTACAATTTTATACTACAAAACTGAAGTATGATATTCAAATCTAGAATAAATGAGTGAATGCTAAATAAAATGCAGTTAAAAGACTATTAATCAAACTAATTACTGAACTTTCAAAAGTAAAATTACAAAAACTAAACAAAGTTTTTGCATGAAAAAGAGTTCAAATTTAAGGAAACATCCTTCCCTTTTACAATAAGTAGATGGATTGTGAAGAAATTAAAATTATTTGAATATATATATGTATATTAATAGAAGGAGACTAGGCTCCTATTTGATTAATAAAAAGGTACAAAAAGGAAGGCAAAAATGCACTTCCCAAAATTTAAAGTGGAAAAATCCTAAGGAAAGGTAGATCAACAAGATCTCCGTTCAACAACAACTCTAAATGGGGGGTGGTACAAGTATCAATGATGGGGTTCTGAGTATGGAGGTCAGCCTTAGCAAGCCAATTGGTAGGTCTGTTACCCTCCCTAAAAGTATGTGATAGGGACATCTTTATCTTTAAGCTCAAGGTTTGAATACCAATGATCCACTGAATTAGATACCAAGGGGTAGAAATCCTTCCTTCAAGGATGTTAAGTAAGATCATCGAGTTAGTCTACACCATTAAGAGATTCCAACTGCACTTTATGGCTTAGAAAACAACCCAAAAGATAGCTTGGGCTTAAGCTTCCAGATGGTCTTCAACTTTGGCAGGAGACTGAAAATATAATAGGCATTCACCTCTTATATTTCTAAAAACTCCTCCAAAGCCAGCATTAGGAGAAATGAAGCTACCATCAGTATTGACTTTGACCCACCCCATAAGTGGATAATTCCAGTGAACAAGGATAGTTTGAAATTTCCTTGAACAAAAGGGGGAGGAAGTGCATAGGATGTCAGGAAGTTTCCTATGATAGTGCAGTTTCTGTAAGTAGCTGTAACAGTGAGTGGCAATGGCATTGGCATCCCAATGGACCTAATATATTTTTTCCTTATTTCCTGCCATCCAAACAAACCAAGCCATGATACAAGGAATGGGAGGGAGCTTTTGGTTATGCCAATCTTTCCAACTTAAATAAAACACCTCACAAGACAGCTGGATGGTATTTAGTTTTAGTTTAGGTAACAAGGTGTTCCAAACCTGCTGAACTTGATAGCATTTAAAGAATAAATGGGGCAGGGATTCCTCCTCACATTTACATAGGCAACATCTTGAAGGGCCCCTCAAACCTTTTAATTTTAAAATATCATCAGTAGGGATGAAGACATAGAAGAGCTTCCAAGAGAAAAAGGCCATGGAAGGAGAAAGAAACTTGTTCCACACACATTTGGTCCAAGAGTTCTCCTGTTGAGGAAAGCAGAAATTAGCAATGGAAGTAGAAAATGTCTGGGAAACCTTCTTCTTCACAATAAGTTTGTCCTTCCTGCATCTATCAAAGGGTTTATTCATAATAGTGTTAATTTATTTGTTATCAAGGATATTCTGAAGAGCTTGCTGGTTCCATCCATTAGCAGACCAAAGATCAGCCACCTGTGTTGTGGAGTTGAATTGATAATCAGTTGGAGGAGGGATTAGGCCTTCTCCAGTCCAAGTATCAAGCCACACATTGAGTTTACCTTCACCAATATCCCAAATGAAGAGTTGTTCAGCCTTTGTTCTCATCTTCAACATATTCTTCCAAGTTCTAGAATCCCCCAATCTGTTGGTCACAAGAGAAGGATGTTGATCTTTGCAGTATTTCCCTTTCAGAAATTTTGCCCAAATTGAGGTTTGTGCTCTAAGATAACCCAAAGTTTGCAAAAATTAGTTTAGGTAATCTGCTGGAAGCTTTTGAAACCCAGACCTCTAGCTCTAGCACTGCCACATATACTTTGCCATCTTACCTAATGCACTTGCTTTCTCTGGCCTGCCCACAAAAATTTATTGAAAGTTCTTTCAAGTGAAGTTTGGATGGATTTCTTCATAACAGAAACCTGAGATAAATTGGATGGGGGAGCTGCTAAGATGCTTTTAAGGAGAGTAATTCTTCCCCCATTGGAAAGAAAGGTATTAGACCAACTGTTGAGTTTATCTTGGACTTTAAGAAGAATATCATCAAATTGGACTTGCCTAGTCCTCCCTTTAATCAATAAGGTACCTAAGTATTTCAGAGGTAGAGAGCTGGAGGAGAAGCCAGTGAATTCTTAAATCTAGTGTTTGATTTCAGGCTTCACCCATTTATTGAAGACAACCTGGCATTTATGTTTATGAAACTTCATCCCAGAGCAGTCTTGGAATTTCTCCAGGCATTGAAAAAACAATTTGACTGAGGGTTTAGTTGCTTTTTCAAATAAAATAACATCATCATTAAAGGCTAAATGGTTAACTGCAATGTTAGATCTGTGGCTATATAAAGAGTGAGGAGCTTTGGCCATAAGTTGATTCAGTAGCTTAGATAAATAATCAAAAGCAAGTATGAAGATAGTAAGGGATAAGGGGCCACCTTGCTTGATTCCTCTAGTAGAAGTGAAGAAACCATGAGACTTCCCATTAATGAAAATGGATTGATGATTATTTGACAGCCACCTTAGGATCAGGGAAATAAAAGATTGAGTGAAACCTCTAGCAGATAGCACCTCCATAATGAAGTCCCAATTAATGGTATCATATGCCTTTCAGATGTCAAGTTTAAAAATAAGATTCCCTCCTCTACACTGTTTGTCCAGATCCAGAATCAATTCTTGAGCTAGGAGAACATTTTCCACTATGCTTCTTCCTTGCACAAAGGCTGATTGATTTTCACTAATAAGATGAGGTAAATGAGGCTGCAATCTATTGGAAATGATTTTGCTAATAATTTTGGAGAGAACAATTGTGAGATTAATAGGCCTAAACTGATCCCAAAAGAGCTTGGAATTGTTTTTGGGGATTAAGATAATGGTAGAGTAGTTAAAATAGTTAGGCAAATTCATCCCTTTGAAGAAGCTTTGTACTGCCTCAATTACATCCCCCTTGATGATCTTCCAAGCTTTTTTTGTAAAAATCAGCTGAGAATCCATCTGGGTTAGCAAGTTTGGAGCTGTTAATTGAGTTCAGGGCTGACCAAATTTCCAATTCCCCAAGGATAGAATCCAATTTCAGATTTCTTGTATATCCCTGATCAAATAGATCTTGCTGGAATGGTAATTTGGTGAAAGGAGGTTGCGTGATTAAATTTTGAAAATACTGGATGGCACTTGCGGAAATTAAGTCTTCAAAAAGTATCCAATGCCCTAATGGATCTTTAATCCTGTGAATGGTATTACATCTCCTCTTATAGTTAATACAAGCATGAAAGTACTTAGTATTTCTGTCCCCTCACAAAATCTGGTTTTTGCTGCCTTTTGAGCATAGAATTACTCCTGCATACAAATAGCATTCATCAATTTTTCATTAGCCAGCTATAAATTTAATTCAGTATCTTGACTGTTTTATAGCCTAGCCTCCATTTCAAGCACTTCCTTATTACCCTCATTGACTCCCAAGTTAACATCTCCTACCACATTCCAGTTCCAATTAGATAAATGCTTGCCAATCTTCTTTTACAACAACCACAGTTTGATCAGTGGGTTAGAATGGTAACACTCTTTCCACCCTAAGGATATCTGATTAAGAAAATCAGTATGAGAGGACCACATGTTGAGATATCTAAAGCTGGCTTTGTGTTTGACAGGAGATGCAGAGATGGTGATGAGTAAAGGCCTATGGTCAGATCCTATCACACTGAGATGTTGGACAGAGGTGTGTAAAAATTAATTCAGCCACACGGAATTCACTAGGATTCTATCCAATCTTTCCCAAACAAGTCCTCTCCTCCAAGTAAACTTGGGTCCAGTGAAACCAAGATCAAATAAGCCAGCCAAGCTGATGTTGTCATTAAAGAGATTCATAGAAGTAGAATTGGAGGATTGCCTCCTAATTTTTCAGAAGGGGTAGAAATAGAGTTGAAGTCCCCTCCCACCAGCTAAATTGAATTACAGGAATTGCTGATATTCTGAATACCCTCCCACAACTCAAATTTGGCTCTAAGAGAGCTTCCAACATAGACAAAGGTAGCAAGGCCATCTTGATCCCCAAATTTAAATTTAATATGAAGGAATTGTGGATGATCCCACAAGACTTGACACAAAACTTCCTTTCTATGTAATAACCAAATATTATTGTTCAGATTAACAAAATAAGAAAAGCCAGGGAATTTTTTGAGGATTTTCTTAGGAGATTTTGACACCATAGGTTCCAAAACAGCAATGAACCAGAATTTATACATCTTATTCAAAGAACTGAGTCGGTTAAGGGATTTAGGATTTGCCAATCCCCTAACATTCCAACACAATAGGTTCATCATCCAAAGGAGATGGATTTACCCCTCCTTCTAGAGCTAGCCATAGCCTCCTTGGTTTCTAAATGAATATTTCTATCTCTGAGTAAATAAGTTCCTCCCTTCACATTGTTTAACTCCTGAGTTGCCTTTTTCTTTTTTCTTGTTTTTTGAGTTTGCTAATCATCAGCCAATGTAGTCTGTAGTACCTCCACCAAAGTAGAGTCCACTAGAAAAACCTTTTGAACCACCTCACCATCTTCCAACTGAGAGTTCAGGGGCTCTGGGTCTGAGGTTACAAGAGTAGCATCTTCACAGGTTGTGATTTGTATTGCAGATGGTTCAAGGTGCATATTGAAGGTCCAATAGCCTCCTTGGTTAAATTTTCAGTCACTGTAAACAAAGACTGCTCAGGACAACTCTTGTTTATTTGATTGTATACTCTTTCAGTCTCAATGGCCACATCAGCATTGGTAGCCAAGATAGTGTCATCAGGACCATGGACATTCCACTCAGAGATGGTATCACCAGGACTCTTATCAGATATAGCCCTTTCTTTCTCAGACATAGCAGCATCTTCTGAGACCCCAAGATGAAGGATTTTTAGGTGTGGGTGTAGTTTAAAGCACTTATTGTCAGTGTGCCCAAACATGCAGGAATGGAAAGAGTAGTAGGGCTTCTGTTCAGCAATGATTCTCTGCCAATACCCATTGTGTTCAGTTCCCAGCCATATTTCATCAATAGTTGGAAGAGTAAGGTCCCTTTCCACCAAGATTCTGGCCACTGATGGTGTGGATAAATTAAAAGTTGGAACATCCAATTTAAGAGGTTTACCCAAGGCTTGTCCAATGTTAAACAAAACTTTGTGGTTGAAAAAATGGAGCTTTAGTCCAGGGAGCTTGAACCAAATAGGAACTATAGGGAGTTCCTTGCCTGGATCAAAATCAGTAGACCACTTTAAGATTTTCATAGTGTTACCCTCTATCTGTAAGATTTGTTTAGAAAAGACTCTAGCATAATCATCTTCTCTAGTTAAATGGATGAGAATGTGTCTACCATCAATTAAGGCCCACTCTCCAAGCTCCTTTAAGTTTGATGCCATCAAAATACTTTATAATTGCTTCCATTTTGGGATGACCTTGTTGAAACTTGCCAATTAGAGTGAATTTACAGTTTTCAGTCAGGTTATTAATAACTTCCTCCTTATAAATAATAGCCATTTTACCACTTTTCCTACTCAAGGGTTTAATAAAGGGGTCAGCTACCTCATGGTAGCTTTGAGGGAAAACCAAATCATCAAAGCTTTTAATAGAGTCAAAACCTTTGCCCACAACATCAGCAAAAGTGGCCTCAGCCCATTGAATATTAGTGTCTAATCCACATTGCTAGGCTCAGCCATTAGCACTCCACATCAATGGAACAGTACCCCGACTGCCACTAATGAGAAAAGAGCACCAGGGAACAGAAAAACCAAAGAGAAGCTTCCAAAAAGAGAAGACAAAACACCTGTAGGGAGAGATCAGAGAGTAAAGAGGGGAAGGAGATCCCACCAACCTTAGGCAGTCCATGGGAACCCTAGCAGAGCCCAGCCAGCCGCCACCTCCAACATCTTGAATATATATATATATACATACATTGTTTTGTGCCAAATAGGAGCAATCCAATTTTTTACCCTTTTCTAAGTGCATAAAGAACATTAACTAATCCAGTGTTTGGTCCCTAATTCCGTGGTTAGGCTAGGAGGATACCGACTACCTCTCTAAATTTCCCACTACTCCCTCACCTGTGGGCTAACAATCTCACATTATTTTCCAATCAACTAGACTAATTTGGGGATTTTAATCTCATCTTAAAATCTCTAATTCTGCATCCAATAAAGTATATTTTTTTATTTGTTTGCACTCAACCCCATTGATGACATCCTCTTTCATGGAATGAAATGTGATTCTCTCCATTTTGTAGAAATCATAGCCCTTTTGGAACATATTTTTCTCAACACATTTTAACATTCCGATTGGTGAGATCGAAAAGTATATGAAGATCGAAGTTCAAATCATCACAAATTGTAGACATTTAAAACCGTATAAAAATAAAATCAATTCTTTACAAAACCATATCTCAAAGCAAGGAGAAGGATAAAGAAGACTACTTAGAATTCATGAGAATTATACAACAAAACACCAAATCCCAAAATTATGGAGCCAACTTGCTTAAGACTGTGTTGTTCTAGGTTATGGCGCTTCAGGTGACAGCTCTCAGTCAAATGGTGCTATAGGGGACAGCACTCTGTAAAGTGGCACTTCAGGCATCAGAATCCCAAAATTCACTATTTTAGCTCCAAATTTTGTCCTTTTTACTACTTTTACTACAAATGTCTATAATTGATATACCTGTAACAAAAACATGAAAATACCCTTCTTTAAAGTGCAATACCACCAAAATAAGCCTAAAATGTATACTTAAAAAACATATTATTTTGGTGTATAAAAATCTCTCAAAATTAATTGTTACTTATCCTCAAGCGACACTTTTACTACATAAAAGCATATGACTTAGGATAGAGATTAACTTCTAACTTCCATACTTTTGTTTAATAGATAAAATAGTAAAATTTATGAAAAACCTTAAAAAACTTAGATTCAAACTCTAAGTCTAAGAGTACATAGTAATCAAATTTAAGATTTCTGAATTTCTATTCCTTTCAAGAAGAATTGTAATTTGTCATATCAAGGATCCTTAGAAAATTCATATGAAAAGAAACTTCATGAAAACTTTACTAGTAATGCTGCTAATACTCCAATACAAGTTTAGAAAATATAATAAAGCCTTTTCCTTAAGTTGATTCAAGTGAAACCAATTTTTGATTTTGCTTCTCCACAAGCTTCTCCTCACTCATTTTTCTTTTAATTTCCTTTTTTCTTTTCTTTTTTTCTTCTCTTTTGTTTTACTTTTTTTATTCAGGTTATTTTAAATCCTTTCTTTTATTTTTTTGTCAAGTGATGATTACTATATTTGGATAGCCTTTATAATTTTGAACTTCACTATCATCTTCATAAAATAAAAATTTTTACCTTTCTTCACTTTATAAATTCATATTAGTTTATGTTTTTTCATAAATTTTCATTCCTTTCTTCTTACATGAAACTCTTTGATTTTGAAAACTTTAAAAATACAATTTCTTTTACTTTAAATAGAAAAACATTGTCTTATCTTATCATACCAAACATCTTTAACTTAAAAATTGACTTTCATTATTAAAAACTTTTACCTAAATTTACCATAATATTCAAAAACATAAGTATAGTCATCTAAAGTAAAATTTAAATATCCCAAGTCATGTTAAACTAGTTTTAAAAATATAGTTAATTAAGGACAAAAATTTTTTTTTTACTTCTCTTTTTTTCTATTTTTTTAAAAGGAAATTTTTTTCCCCCAAAGTTAAATATTTAAGTAATTTAAAAAAGGTGCTACTACAAAGTTTAGTAGGTGAAAGTAAACAGTAAGTACATGAAAATAAAAACTAATTTGTAGAGGATTTTTGAGTATGAAATAGGGTTCTAGTATACTACATGTACTAACTTTAAAAATGCATATAGACTCTGAATCATTTAATGAAAAATAATATATTTCAAAGAATTTGCTAAAAATTAAAAACAGAAACAAAAACTAAAAATACTAAAAATGCACAAAAAACAAAAATCTACAATTACTATCACAACTTAGGTCTACAGTACATCATTACAATTAGAGTTCTTACTACAATAATTTCAAAATAACAATAATGAACAACCAATAAAAATAACAAATAAACATCAAGCAAAATAACTCTTAAGATAACAATCTTCATTACATTCCTTTTCATCATCATCATATTCTTCTTCTTCTTATTCACCATCATAATCTGGTGCATAAGGAGTGAAGCTGAGGCAAGTTGGAAATTTCAAATTATACTCATCCCAAAGATATCTAACGATAACCTCTACATAAGCTATATTATGTTGAAGTATCCTTTGCTTATATTCATCATTATAAGCATTTCTTGCTTCAATCCCTCCAATCCTATTTTTCATATACACAATATACATTTGTTGAATCATAATCTGCTTTATAATATTTTTAAGTTAAGCAGAGCGAGAAGTAGATGCCCCTACAGCTGATGTTGAGGGTCTATCACTACCTCCACTCTTAGACTCAACAAATGATTCAACTCTTTGAACCGTATGCTTTCGAATAGGATTTTTGTGGATGTAGCTTTTTGTCATTTCTATGGGACTCCACACTTGATTGCTCACATAAAGTTAAAATCAAGGCAGGGTAACCCAGCCCACTAGTTGTAGCATTACTAGCTATACTCTAAGCATGATGAACTATAAGAGCACCAACATCTACTGCCTTCATTTTCTAAATGTAGAAGTTTAGCACAACTCTATCCTTCATTACTTTACTCAGATGATTCTTTGAAATTAATTTAGCAGAGATGAAGAGGTGCCAGACCTTTGACTGAATAGTCAACATGGAAGCATAGAGTTAACTTTCTTATTATTTTTAATCTTCCAGTCTCCTATTCCATCAATCATAAAGACAATCACTTCATCTAGTGATGAATTAGTCATCACAAATACAACATATTCACAACGAAATGCATTTCTCAATCCATAAAGTGCATTAATCCTTTCTCTAGAAAACTCAACATGCTTACCTCTCACAAGAATGTGCTCATCAGTGGTGAATCCTAAGTTGAAATAGAACTCCCAGATCATAGGCTCAATAGCTACTGTAGTGAAGTAGCAAAAGCTCTCCTAATTTCTGACAATAATTAACCTCTCAATCTCGCTAAACGGGTTAGCAAATGCCCGTTCCTGGATCAGTTTCTCGATTCCATTTGAGTGCTATAACAGTGTTGGGCTTCAAAATTGACAAATTTTCTTGAGTCAAAATCTCCCATCGGCTTCCCTCTCTTTACTCGTAGAGCAAATGGAATTTTTATGAAAATCCAAATAAAATCCAAATAAATCATAAAACCAAAAATCTAATTCCGCAAGTAAGAATATTTGGGAAGAAACTTTTAACCATGAGATTTCTTTAAGCTTTTCCATGAAAAATCCAAAATTTTGGTTCTTCCATAATGTAAGAAAAATCAATGGTGAAAATAAAAAATTTCTAGGTTAAAGTGAAGCTCTTTCAAAGGGAAGATGAAATATAAGAACTTTGTCCTTCAAAATCTTCTTTAACATGCACAATGTGAAGCCCTAGATTCCGGTTTACAAGTAGGAGACAATCAAACAATAAAAATGGTGCTTTAGTGGGCAATTTTGGGTTTTGTGGGAAATTTGGTGTTTTTGCGAATTTGGCGATTCAGGCACCAATCTAGCGCATCAAGCGTCAATTCTCTATTAGATGGCGCTTCAGGCATCAAATCTGATGCTTTAGGTGCCAACGCCTTAGTTTTTCTAGATTTTGCTTTTTAAGGAAACCTGTTGCGTGCCGCTTTACATCAACCTCTAATTAAGTCAAATAAATATTTATACTAATAATTAAACACTAATATAACACCATACTTTCACAAATAACACAAAACTTGCTTTTATATATGAAATCTGGGCTATTACAAAATATCAATTTTCAAGCCAACAAACATCTAATTCAGTGGCCAAAGCAAACCAAACATCCTAACACTAGATTCTAAAAGCTCAAAATACTAAACATAAACATAAATAGTGTTAAAAAATGAAAGTAAATTCAATCTAACACAACATAATAACCTAAGAAATTAGTAATAAACAAAACGTTCCTTGCGCATGGATATCTTCGATAGATTGGTAATGTATGTAAAAGTTGTAGAAAGATCGATAAGGAATTGCATTAGTTGAATCTTCCCCAATCCAAGCATATTTGTTGAACATACATACCACACCATCTTTAATGCGCCTAGTATGTTCAAAATAATCCTTCAGCCCCCAATCCAGATGATCTAATATTTCAGAAACATTCCCAATTGCATGCATAAGGTTCGGTACCACTTTTTATATTTTTTTGATCCTTTTCAAAAGTACATTCAAACTGAAGTAAGGCCTAATAAGTGATGAATTATGGGATGCCTGATCCATCAGTACAATCATATCATTATCATCTCTCATTCCAATATAATTGTGAAAGACTTCTGGACCCATCAGCTTCTAAAGAAGAAGCACTTTCTCCCAACTCTCATAAGGTACCTGCGATTGCCTGCATAGTACGAAAATTATGGATGGATGTCCCAGTCCAGTTGTAGTTTCATTGATGATCAAGCCTAAAATCAATTTCATAATTATTACACCAATATCAACAGGTTATCCAGTTTGAATACAATAAGTCAGAATAGCACTCTCCTTAGTTACCTT
Source organism: Phalaenopsis hybrid cultivar (assembly GCA_002079205.1). Classification (NCBI taxonomy): domain Eukaryota; kingdom Viridiplantae; phylum Streptophyta; class Magnoliopsida; order Asparagales; family Orchidaceae; genus Phalaenopsis; species Phalaenopsis hybrid cultivar. Next base: position 57,265 of record JXCR01137757.1, on the reverse strand, counting down.
ACTGATTTTCATAGTGGGGACTAATTTTGATGCAATAGAGAAATGCCACGCCTTAGATGCAGGATTCGACAACGATGAAGAAAAACTTACATTTCCATCATCTCTAACCTCCTAATTTGCATCCTCATTCATAAGGTATCGATAGAGTTCATTCATATTATCTCATGCAGGGGTAAAATTTGCATAATGGCAAATAGGAACACTTTCAATCGTAAACATTTCATTTATTCTTGAAGGAGTGAATTGTGCAATCCTGCCTTGTACATAGGAAATTCGTTGGTTGATTTCATGAATATTTGCATAAAACTCTTTCACCACAGAGAGAACTACAGCGACAGTAATGTAGCAAAGCACTTCCCAGTGTCTCTGTGAAATAATCTCTTCCACTCAAGTATTCAGTGTATTGAATCCTTGATTCACAAATCCCCTTTCCTTGATTAGCCTCTTCTTTATAAGAACTCAATCATGTAAATTATACGCATCAAAACTGATGAACTTTATCCCGTTGAAAATTCCAAATCCCACAGAATTTTTAGAGTGGGAAGCCATAGGAATTGGAAACTAGTGACACTTCCCTTTTTTTTTGCACCAAAAAAGAACTTTGAAATTAGATTTTAAAAGTTATAAGGAGAAGAACCTGCCAAAAACTGCCAAAAACCACCTTTTGAAATGTTTTAAGTCATTTCCGTCGCTGCGGCACTTTAGTAACCAATTCTGGTGCTTTAGGCGCCAACACTCTGGAATGTGGTGCTTCAACTACCAATGTGGCGCTTCAGCTACCAATGTGGCACTTCATGCACCAGTTCCAAAAAAATTGCCATTTTGATTTTAATCTAATAAATTCTCAATTCTTCTTTAAAATTATGTAAATAAAGATGTTTCTAATTATTTTCTTCATGTCAAATTTTTCAAATACACAGAATCTAAAAAAGTACAAATATAAATATACATTAAATATTCCTAACAAAAACATATAAGCAAAATAAATAATAATAAATATGGGATGCCTCCCACAAAGCGCTTGGTTTATTGTCGTCAGCCAGACATTCCAAGTCTTTATTCTGGGTAACCAAACATTACAATCTCTCTAAGAAATGGTCTTTGACCATCGAAATATGGTTTCAATCTTTGCCTATTTACTTTAAATATCCATCTATTCTAAGGATCTTCAATATTAACAGCTCAATTAGGATAGACTTTTATAGTTCTGAATGGCACTTTCCTCTTAGACTTCAGTTTTCCAGAAAACATTTTCAATCTTATATTGTATAATAAAACTTTCTGTCCAAACTCAATTTTCTTTTTTATCATCTTTTGATCATTCCATTCTTTCATTCTTTCATTCTTTCTTTTTAAATCCTAACATTATAGTAAGATTCATTACTAATTTCTTCAAGCTCATTCAATTGCAATAATCTTTTCTCACCAGCATCTTTGAAATTGAAATTGAATTCCTTAATAGCTCAATAAGCTTTATGCTCCAATTCTACTGGTAAGTGACAAGTCTTCCCAAAAATTAATCTATACACGGACATTCCTATAGGTTTCTTATAAGCTATTCTTTATGCCCATAATGCAATATCTAATCTAGTAGACCAATCCATCTTATTAGGATTCACACTTTTTTCCATAATTCTTTTAATTTAACAATTAGATACTTCTGCCAAACAACTAGTCTGAGGATGATAAGGTGTTGCAATTTTATGCATTATATTATATTTTTTCACCAATTTTACAATTGTTGCAATTCTAAAATGAAATCCTCCATTGATAATGATTACTCTAGGCATTCCATATCTTGTAAAAATATTTTTAATTAAAAATTTTGAAACACTCCGAGCACCACATTTAGGTAAAGAAATTATTTCAATCTATTTTGAAACATAATTCACTACATTCAATATATACACATTTACAAATGAAGGTATAAATGGATCCATAAAATCTAATCCCCATGCATCAAAAATTTCAATTTCCAAATTAAAATAAAGAGGCATTTCATTTCTTTTTGAAATATTACCTACTCTCTGACACCGTTCACATGTATATAAATTATGTATAAACATCTCTAAATAGAGTAAGCCAATAAATTACAGATTACAAAATTTTATGAACAGTTCTATCATCCCAAAATGACCTCAAAATTCAGAATCATGACATTTTTGGATAATTTCCTGAATTTCTTTACAATTCACACATCGTCTCATTACTAAATCTTTGCATTGTTTATACAAATATGGTTCTTCCCAAACATAAGATTTTGCATCGTGAATGAATTTCTTTTCCTATTTTTTTTATTATTCCATATAGTAAAATACCACTAATAATATAATTCATAATAATAACATACCAAGGTATTTCCCATCCTTTTACAGCTTAAAGTTGTTCATAAGGAAAAGTTTTATTAATTTCTTTTTCCAAATCAAGTGTTTCTTCCTGTTCTAGCCTAGATAGATGATCAAAAAGTTAATTATCAGTCCCTTTCTTATTGACTACTAAAAAATCAAACTCTTGCATCAGAAGTACTCATCTGATTAATCTTGGTTTTGCATCCTTCTTTTGCATTAAATATTTAATAATCTAGTGGTCTGTACGCACAACACATTTAGCTCCAATTAGATATAACCTAAACTTATCAAAAGCATCAGCAATAGCTAATAACTCTTTTTCAGTAGTGGTGTAATTAGTTTGAACATTATAAAGATTCTTACTAGCATAATATATAACTTTAAAAATCTTATCATATCTTTGCCCAAAAACAGTTCCAATTGCATAATCACTAACATCACACATTAATTCAAAAGGTTTATTCCAATTAGATGAAACAATTATAGGAGTAGTGATCAATTTTTCTTTTAAAGTTTCAAAGACTTTAAGGCAATCTTGGTTAAGGTCAAATTTTGTATCTTTTTTTAGAAGTTGGCATAAATGCATTGTAATTTTTAATATATTGCCTGTAAAATCCAGCATGTCCTAAAAAACTCATAACTCCTCTTACAGTAGAAGGTGGAGGTAGGATTGATATAACTTGAATTTTTATAAGATCTACTTCCATGCCATTTTCTGAAATTTTATGCCCAAGCACAATTCCTCCTACAACCATTAATTGACATTTTTCCTAGTTTAATAAGAGATTAGTCTTTTCACATCATTTTAGAATTTTCTTTAAATGATTTAAACATATTTCAAATGAAGTTTCAAATACAAAAAAATCATCCATAAATACTCCAATCCCTTTTTCAATTAAATAACTAAAAATTGACATCATACATAGTTGAAATGTTGCAGGTGCATTACATATTCCTAAGGCACTGAAAAGTGAAATTTCCATAAGAACTAGTAAATATTGTTTTCTCTTGATCCTCTAAAGTAATACGTATTTAATGATAACCGATAAATCCATCTATAAAACAAAAATATCTGTGCCCAACCAGCCTATCCAACATCTGGTCCAAAAAGGGTAAAGGAAAATGATCCTTCCTGCAGCAGATTTTAATTTTCTATAATCTATACAGATCTGCCATATTGTAACTTATCCTGTTGGTATGAATTGATTATTCTAATTTTTCACTACAATCACACCTCCTTTTTTTGGAACACAGTGAATTGGAGTCACCCAAGCACTATCTAAAATAAGATATATTATTCCAACATTTAAACATTTTAAAATATTTTTTTTCACAACTTCTTTCATCATAGGAATTAATGTCCTTTGGGGATCAACTCTTGGTTCATGTTGATCTTCCAAAAAAATTATTTGCATAAAAATTAAAGGACTGATTCCTTTAATATCATCTAATGTCCATCAAAAGGCTTTCTTTTATCTTCTTAAAGTTTTCAAAAATTGTTGTTCTTGCATATTAGTTAATTTTGAGGATATTATAACCGGTAATGTGGATAAATCTCCTAAGATTGCATACTTTAAATGTGTAGGAAGTGTTTTCAGTTCTAGTTCAAGTTATTTCTCAATAGATGAAATCAATTTCTTGTTACTTTCTGTAGGATCTAACCTTTCATATTTTTTCTGAACGTAATTCAAATCTTCAATACTTACTTCTATAGATTTAGTTGGAATTTTATCCAAATCTTTATATTCCACACATTCCTTTTCAAATTTTGTTTCAAATGTTTTCTTGAAAAATTTATTGCCTAAATATTCGTTGATATCCATTCTAAAAAATTAAATCTCTTGCTCCTTTGTAGGGTATCTCATTGATTTTACAATATTAAATGTTACCTCTTGATCACTAACTCTCATAGTTTGTTCTCCTTTCTACACATGTATCAAAGCTCTTCCAAAAGCAATGAATGGTCTTCGTAAAATTATAGGAATTTCTTTATTGTCCTTCATATCTATCACAATAAAATCCATGGGGAAGATAAATTTATCAACTTTTACCAAAACATCTTTTATAACTCCTTTAGGATAGGTAATTGAACGATTAAATAACTTCCAGGATCTTTGAGCTTTTTAGAAAGCTTTTCTTGAGTTATAGTGCTACCTCTTCACTGAGTGCAGTAGTCTCATTATCTACAAAATTTATTTTCTTGTTAAGTATATCCTTCATGAACTTCACATAGCTAGACATTTGTTCTAAGGCTTCAACAAATGGAATGTTTATCGTAAATTTCCTCAATATTTCTAAAAATTTTGAAATATGTGTATCTTTATTTTTCTACTTCAATCATTGAGGAAATGGAGGTGATGGAATTTCTACAATGATTTTCATTAGTTTAATAGGACATTCTAAGGATTTTCATTTTCCACATCTTTTTCAACTTGAAATTCCACGTCTTTATGAACTCTGGTTTCCAATTCTTTTCCACTACATAGTTGAATAGATTTAATTTGCTCTTTATTCTGATCTTTAGGAATTAATTCAACATTACTAGACAACGTTCCTGGAGGTTTTTTATTAAGTACAATAGAGATACATCCTAATTGATTTTCCATGTTTCTAATTGCAGCTCCATGACATTGTAATTGGCATTCAACATTACTAGGCAACATTCCTGGAGGTTTATTTCTAAGTGCAATAGAAATATATCGTAATTGATTTTCCATGTTTCTAATTGCAGCTCCAAGACTTTGTAATTGGCTTCCCATTTGCAATATCAATTCTGCCTTTGACAACTTTTTTCTCCTTACTCTATATATTATTAAAAGCTAGAGGGTAATAATGTTTATAAGTTGGATTTACTTTATTGTTGGAGTTTCCCAATGGGTTCCCAGTGTTGTTTCCCCATTGAAGATTTGCAGCATTAGTGTTATTGTCCAACTATAATTTGAATGATTCTACCAATGAGGATTATAATAATTGGCACATGGATTATTAGAATGATTATTAATATCATTTAAGGTCTCATAAAAAAGATTGAGCTTTTATCAATTGTCCTAATGAGTTTTCCTCAAGCACAGGTGATGTCTGAGAATAATTCATTCCATACTGATATATCTTCTTCGATATAGCAGCTATTTGGTAGTTAACGTAGATATTGCATCAGAATCATAAATAGTAGCTACTCTTTCTGTATTTACCATTTTAGAGGGCCATTAAAATTATTAGTAGCAGGATTTTCTATTAAAGAGTATGCTTCATCGAATGGTTTTGACATTAATGATCCACCAGCAACAACTTCTACTATCGATCTAAAATTTCCAACCAGTCCATTATAATAAGTTTGAATTATTAACTAATACGACAACGCATGGTGTGGACACTTTCTTAGGAGATCATTAAATCTTTCCCAAGCTTCATAAATTGATTCCCCATCAAACCAGCAAAAAGATGTAATGTTGTTTCTAAGCTTAGCAATTTTTGAAGGTGGAAAATATTCAGATAAAATTTTTTGTAATAAGTCTCTCGAAGTTTTGATAGATCTCGGTGCTAATGAGTTTAACCACATCTCAGCTTTATCCCTTAGTGAAAAAGGAAAAGTCTAAGTCTGACAACATCATTTAACACTCCATAATATTTAAAAGTAGCACACAATTATATAAAACTAGCAAGGTGTAAGATAGGAATTTAAGTCGGTGTTCCCCCAAACTGATTATTTTGTACCATTTGGATAATATCAGGTTTAAGCTCAGATGAATTGGCCACTACAGTAGGGTTTTATATACTCAAATGAATTTCATCTACTGTAGGACTATCATAATCTCTTAAAGGTCTCTCATGATGTTCATTTTTATTTCCAGCATTACTTAAATTGCAAGCCATTTTGCTAAAATGATCTATCTCTTTTTGTTGTTTTCAAAATTTTCTAATAGTTCTTTCTAACTACGAATCGTTAGGTTCTAAATCTTCACATCTTATACTACACATAAAAAAATATAATAAGTAATTTAAAATAAGAGAACACACTAAAATATGAAAATATTTGAACTAAACTAAAACCACTTCTTTTTAGTTTAAAAATAAAAATAATTTAAATTATAAAATAGTTCATTACTACTTTCCGTTACTTCACCAGAAATAGTGCCAAAAACTTGATGCGGGGCGGATTTAGTGTTATATTTTTGCAAATATTTTTCAATATTACAAAATACACTTGATTGATACAATAGTAAATATGTAATTTAATCCTAACAAAAAAACTTTAGTGAAATTAGTTTTATCTTTTTAAAATTTTTAAACTGCCAAAACCTAAAAAAATAACACAAGTATACGTATCGCTTAAGCAATAAAGGGCTCTAATGGAGTTCTAGATATCAATCTCACAGGGAAGTTGGAAATGCTTATAAGTAAATTCTTATGATTATAATGTAAACTATAATTTTAAATTACAAAAGTGAAGTACAAAATTCCAATCTAAAGTAAATGTGTTAATGTTAAATAAAAAGCAGTTAAAAGACTAAGTTAATTAAACTAATTCCTAAACTTTCAAAAGTAAAATTACAAAAAACTAAAAAAAGTTTTGTAAAATGAAGAGTTCAAATTTAAGAAAGCACTCTTCCCCTCTTCAATGAGTATATGGATTGTTAAGAAATTAAAATCATTTATATATATATATATATATATATATATATATATATATATATATAT
>JXCR01137757.1:0-50211 GCA_002079205.1 Phalaenopsis hybrid cultivar | reverse complement strand
TATATATATATATATATATATATATATATATATATATATATATATATATATATATATATATATATATATATATATATATATATATATTATTTTGTACCAAATAGGAGCAATCTTATTCTTTACCCTTATAAGTGCATAAAGAAAATTGACTAATCCAGAATTTGATCCTTAATTTTATAATTAGGCGGGGAGGATACCGACTGCCACTCAAGAGCTCCCACTACTCCCTCACCTGAGGGCTAACAATCTCTCATTAGTTTCCAACAAACTGGACCAAATTGAAAATTTTAATATATCACCTTAAAAGCTTAAATTATGCATCAAACAAAGTATATTTCCCTATTTATTTTCACTCAACGCCATGGATGACATCCTCTCTCATGGACTCAAATTTGATTCTCCCCAGGTTGTAGAAATCATAGCCCTTTCAGAACATATGTATCATAACACATTTTAACATTTCAATTGGCCAAATCGAAATGTAAATGAAGGTCGGAGTTCAAATCATCACAATATATTAACATTTAAAACCATATAAAATAAAATCAATTCTTCATAAAACCTTAACTCAAAGTAGGGAGAATGATAAAGAAGAAAATTCAGAATTCATGAGAAGGATAACAAACAACAGATTTCACATATAAAAACAAGTTTGCAAAACAAAAAAAATTAAAAGAACATAACTTATCTTACAATCCTTCCCATGTAAATCCCTAGAAGTTCTCACTCTCAATTCTCTCTTAGAAGTGTAATGAAGAAGAAATCTATCAACTTCCCTCTCCTCTTACAATCCATGAAAAAAATCTCCAAGCCCTTGAATTTCTCTCTCTCTTGCCTTCTACCTCTCCTTCCCACCTCCAAAACTCTTCTCTACATAACCTATTTCGAGACTCTCCTCTTTTAAGACCTAGAATTTTCTCTCTTTTATTAGAGGCTGCCTCCCTCCAAAAAGAATTAAAAATTCCCTCTAAAATTTTGTCCAATAGTTAACTGTTTTAAATTCAAAAGTCATGCCTATTGATTCAAGATACATATCCCTTCATAAAAGAACCTTCCAAAGTGTCTATAAGCATTGAATCAATCCATGGGGCATTTAGAACAGGTGTACATTACAAAATTTGTCTTGAATGGCCTTAATCCACAAAAAGATGTCTCTGGCGCTTCAGGCGTGGGTTGTGCCGCTTTCGACGCCAACTTACTTAAGACCACACTATTCTGTGTTTTGGCGCATCAGGCACCAAATCTGGCACTTTAGGTGCCAATTCTGGTTCTTCAAGTGTCAATTTTGGCACTTCAGAAGCTTCAAGCGCCAGAATCCCAAAATTCACTATTTTGGCTCCAAATTTCATCCTTTTTACCACTTTTGCTACAAATGCCTATAATTGATATACCTGCAACAAAAATAAGAAAATACCATTCTTGAAAGTGTAATATCCTCATAAATAAGCATCAAATATATACTTAAAACAACATATTATTTTTGTGTATCAACCGATGGAAGAGGATTGTGGAAGATCGCAAATGAAATAAGAGTCAACTTCCCCGCGTCAAAGTTAGATGCCACATCGAAGTCGTGACACTATATTTCTGCTTATCTACAACTAACCAACCACCTCAGCGAAGTTACTCAAGGTAGAGTTACCTTAAACTATTGCATTCAACAGTTCAAGCTTATTAACATTGGATCTTTAATTTATCAGACTATCATCAGTTCTACTACCGCTACCGCTACTACAGGTTTGGGATGCGCATCCTTGATCTTTTCCTTATGTGAGAAGGCATGTGTTAGATTCGATAGCTGGGAAGAGATATTGTAGCCTCTAAAGCCCATCACAAGTGTTAATGTGAAGTCTTTTTCAGAACACTCGATCTTTGACTAGAGAGGAGGACTTTCTAAAAGTTAAGGTGCCTCTACTTCTAATGCTTCTACATGATGTGCATCCACATCACAAGGTTAGACTTCTGATTCTGATTTACAGTAACATTTATTGCAAAGTATGTTAGATAACATTAATTATAATACGGACAAAGTATTAAATTGAGAGAATTTTGTTGATCATATGAATGCTTATATGAGAAGGCAAAGTGATTATGAGGAGAAATTTCACTAATCTTAGAAAAAACCTTATGAGAGGTGACCAAAGTGTAGTTATTCCATCATATCCATGATATTCAACATACGAGCCTATTGCCTTTTTGGATAGCAATGATAGTGATGATGATGATGAGGAGGATTAAATTGAGTCATTTAGTTTTTTTTTTGGTTATTGATGTGAACTTTATGTGGTACAGTTATACTATACTATTGTTTTATTTTGTGTTGTGCTTGATGAGTCTGCTAATATTGTTTTTGTTGTGTTTTGTTAGACACTGATGTAAAGTATTTATGTTATTGTGAGTAGTTATATTTTGTTTTTGTGGTAGTAATTGTGATAACTGTGTTGTCTAGCATATTCAGATTGTCTGTGTTGAACTTAATCCTGAATTTAAGAAGGTTTAGAATATTACTAAATCTCACTTAAGAACATGTTTAAACTTTTCAATTTACTATCAGGTATTCTCTTTATGTTGCAGTTGTGAATTTTTGTTAGTGTGTTTTTTTACTTTTATGTTATCCTCCACTGCATTGAAGTCTAATGATTTTCTATATGTTAAAGTTAAATTAAAATTTGATCAATTAATTTTTACTCCTATTTTTAATTTTTGCACTTGTACATTTAGGATGTAAAAATTACTATAAGCATGTTATTTCAATTTTCATTCATGCCTATATAAATATGATGCTAAAATGTTTTATCTTATTAAAAATTTAAGTTTTGGGGGATGAAAAAATTTTCTAAAACTTGAAATTTATTTATTCTCAAATGTACTAAAAATAAATTTGATTTTGATTTAAAAAAATGATTATGTATATGAAGTTATATTAAGGAAGTAAAATTTTGAGTATAGAAATGAGTAACAGAATTTAGTTGAAACCTATAGTAATGAAGAAAAACTTTAAGTTAAAAGTTTTTTAATGTAGAAATGATAAATATTGTGTAACAATCTTTAGTAGGATAAATTATTATTTTGAAAAAAAATAGAAGAGTTAGACTTTTATTTTCAATACATAAATTTCTTTTCTTTTCAAAACTAATGTTATCTTTTTAAGTAAAAGATTTATATCAAAACTTTTCTTTAGGAAAGGAGATTCCTGTCTATATAAATATGATGCTAAAATGTTTTATCTCATTAAAAATTTAAGTATATGGGGGATGAAAAATTTTCTAAAACTTGAAGTTTAGTTGTTAGCAAATGTACTACAAATAAATTTGATTTTGATTTGAGGAAAAAAATGATTATGCATATGAAGTTATATTAGAGAAGTAAAATTTTGAATATAAAATGAGTATGAGAATTTAGTTGAAACATATATTATTGAAGAATAATTTAAAGCTAGTAATTTTTTAGTGTAGAAATGATAAATATTGTGTAACTATCGTTAGTAAGAGAAATTGTATTTTTGAAAAAAACTTTGAAGGGTTAGACTTCTATTTTAAATACATAAATTTCTTTTATTAAAAATAATTTTCAAAAATGTTATTATATTTTGAGTAAAAGATTTATATCAAAAATTTTCTTAAAAAAGGAAGAGTTGAATTCAAAAGTATTAAAAGCCTATCCAAATATAGTAATCCTCACCTGAAAAAAAAAATAGAAAAAGAAAAAGGAAAGAAAAAGAAAAAAAATAGAAAAAGGAAGTTAAAAAAGGGAGGAGAAGCTTAAGGATAAAATATATTAAGTATAATTATTCTTAATAAAATTTTTTAAGTGGAGATGATAGAATGCATAAACTCAATATTTCGAAAATTTACAATATTTCTAAAGTAAATAGGAACTCATATTGTATGACTTCTTTAATCTAAAAATTTCTAAACTTTAAGTTAGTCTCATGTACTACTATTTTTCTAAATCATACTTTTAGAATATCCTAACGAAACTCATTTACATAATCTACTTATTTTGGTTTTAAAAGATTGGAGTGTCACTTGAGGACAAGTAAAATTGTAAATTTGGGGGATTTTGATACACCTAAAATATATAGTCATTATGTAAACATTTTTATACCTATTTTTGAGATATTACACTTCAATGGAAGGTATTTGTGTGTTTTTCATTCATGTACAATCAAATGAATGAAAAATGATGAAAGGAGTGAAAAAAGATAAAATTTAGAGCAAAAATGAAGAAGGTGTGCAAAAGAATTGTGGCGTCTAAGGGCCCAGAACTAGCGCTTATGCGCCAGAAAAACTGAGAAGGTCGTGCCTAAGCACCAAGTACCTCGTGCTTAAGCGCCAAGAACATCGTGCTTAAGCACAAGAACTAGTTACTTGATGATTAAGTGAATTTGGATGAATTTTTAAAGAGATGTTTGAAGCAACCCTTGGTGAAAATGTGGGAAATAGTTAATGGATATGAAAACACATTCAATTGGCTTTTGAATGGAGGCAACTCTTGGAGGATTCATTGAATGTGGACAAATTTTGAATAGACACCAAGGCACCTCTTGGAAAATTATAAAAGAAGAACTTAGATTGGATTGAAGAGACTTCTTATAGCCTTCCTCCCAGCGCACTAGAGAGACTCCAAAACACCCCCAATATCCACGCCACTGACGCCTCTCTCATAGATTAATTAGGATATTTTATTGGAAAAAAGAGAGTTGTATTGTGTGAGCAGAGAGTATTGTAATAGAAAGGAAGAGAAGAGATTCAAAGGAAATTCAATATTTTGGTGGAGATGATTTGAGATAAGTTTTTATCTTTGTGACTACATTTGGTTTTAATTTAGACATCTTGTTTGTTTGCATGATTTCTACGTTCAAACTAAAGTGCGGTTATGTTTTCTCCATGACTTATGAGTAGTCTTCTTTATCCTTTTACTTAAAATGATAAGTGATTAATTATTGGATGGAGGTTATGTGAAGTATTAATTTTTATGTTGGAATAAGTTGTTATGGTTTTAAAACTTGGACTTCATTTACTTCTTGATTTGGCCAATTAATATGTTGATATCCGTTGTGAAAACATGTAAGATCTGAAATGTTATTGTCTGAGTCAACTAATGGTAAGAATCGCATGAGATTGTACGGATGAGAATGTAATTCATATGATTGAGTGCAAATAAATAGAGAAATAAAATTTGAATGTCATATAATTAGAGGACTTTAGAGTGACAGGTCAATGAGCACAATTTGGTTTATAGTTTTAGGTTTTAATACGAGATGTTAGCCCTTAACTGGAGGGAAAAGAGGGAACTCTAGAGTGAGAGCTAGTATCTTTCATACCTAAACCATCTTTAAGATTACTCAAACATTAAACTAGCCAATGTTCTTTATAGCATCTCTAGTAAGGGTAAAGAATATTATTGCTCCTAATTGACATAACATAATTTGAATACTTTCACAAGAGATTTCCTATACTTGTTACTAATTCATGGTAAGGAAAAATATATTTTATGTATATTGCTTTCATCTTACAAATATTTAGTTAATTTTAGTTAGTTGTTTACTTTACTTTCAATTATCAAAAATTACAAAAAAAATCAAACATTCATTGTTATTATAACATTTATAGTTTGAGTAAGAATATTTTGCAACGTAAAATTTGTTATTTAATTTCTTCTGATTTTAATTGCGTATTGTATTTTTCCCCTGTAGGTTCGATATTCAGGGCATAATAAAAAAGTCATATATTACTTGATAAAGATACATATACTTTCATAGTATTCAATAATTAAATATATTAATTACATTATTATTTGCTTTAAAGTTAAGATTTTTCTTAGCTGTTGCTGGTGATCAAGTTTTTGGCACCGTTGTAAAGTAAGAATTATAAGAAAAGAAAAATTAAGAATATAATAGCATACATCATATTGTCAAAAAAAAATCGGAATGAGTATTGAAAGAAAATGGTGCAGATATGGCCAAGCATTGCATTCCGGGATTTCTCCACCAATGAATCTTGATTACTTTTTGAAGAATGAGCGAAGAAAAGTGGTCGTTCAAGTACCTGCCAGATCTAGATCTAGAAAGCCTGCGACCTCTTAAGTTGTAAATGATATAGAGATAACGTACCTCTATTGCACATCAATGTGAGATTCTACATCCGACAATGGCTTAGAACGTGATTTTATTAGCTATGTAGTTTACTGGAAAGACATGGGTGAACAGAAACCATGGAAATTTAGGGAAATGACATGATGATTCCGAGGATGTCTACTCAAAGTTATGATGACAGAGTATGCTACACAAAAAATATTGTCAAAATATATTTTGGTGTATTCCTTTGTGAGGGGACCTTTTCAACGATTGAATGGAAGCAATCATGTTATAGTTTTCCTTCAATTTTTGCGTAATTGACTGTGAATGCCACTGAATTGAGCTTGACTTGATTTAAGGAATGTTGAACAAATAATGATACAAACATAATGACAAGAAAAATGAAAACAAAAAGAAACTCAAAAAATAAAAAAAAATAAAAAATAAAATGAAAACAAATAAAAAAAAACAAAAAATCTGAAAACTTAAAAAAAATCTCGAATTTCAAACTCTCACGAAATCTCATCATTTTTCCACAATATTCATGAATCCAAATCTTTTGATTGACTTGTTACCCAGTTGGACTTCCTCAACCTAGCACCATCGTTAATTTCCTATTAATTTTCTTCCTCGTGTGAAAGAGGATCAACAAGTTCTATTGACATGGGCCACAAGGTCTCATAGGTTCTGTTGAAGTGGAGTCACATCCTTTCTCACACAAACTTCTTTTGATCAAGTCTTTGAGTTGGAAGCAAGACACCATCGTACCCTCTTTCAAAATGATTCTTTTCTACATGAAATGTGAAACACAAGTTTCAACTTTCAAACTTTTTATAATTCCAACATATCACAAATCTCTCAATTCAAATCTTTCATAATCTTTCACAAAATCTCGGGGTCAGTACCCAAATTTTGATTCCCATCTTTTTAAGGTCATTACCAAAATTCTCATTCACATTCTAGAGTTGGTACCCAAATTCCAATTCACATCTCGGGGTCAGTACCCAAATTTTGATTGCCATCTTTTCGAGGTCGGTACCAAAATTCTGATTCTCATTTCAGGGTTGGTAACCAAATTCCAATTCTCATCTCATAATCAGTACTCAAATACCGATTCCCATCTTTTCAAGATAGGCATGGAAACCACCTTAAATGGAGTAAGGCATTCTATTCTCATCCTTTCGAGGTCGGTACTAAAATTTTTATTCTCATCTATCCGGGGTTTGTACTCAAATTCAATTTTCCATCCTAGGATAAGTACCCAAATTTTGATTTTGATCTTTTTGAGATAGGTATAAGTCCACCTTAAATGGAGTAAGGCATCCTATTCTCATCTTTTCAAGGTCGGTACTCAAATTTTGATTCTCATCTTTTTGGGGTTGGTACTCAAATTCCAAATCTCATCCTAGGAAAAGTACCCAAATTCCGATTCCCATCTTTTCGAGATAGGCATGAGACCACCTTATATTGAGTTATGCATCTTATTCTCATCGTTTCATGGTTGATACTAAAGGTTTGATTCTCATCTTTCTATGGTTCGTAGTAAAATTCCAATTACCATCCTGGAATCAGTACCCGAATTATGATTCCCATCTTTTTGATATAGGTATAAGTCCACCTTAAATGCTGTAAGGCATCCTATTCTCATACTTTCGAGGTCGGTACTCAAACTCTGATTCCTATATTTTAGTGGTTGGTGCTCAAATTCAAACTCCCAACCGGAGATAAATACCCATATTCTGCTTCCCATCTTTTAGAGATAGGTATAAGACCACCTTAGAAAGAGTAAGTCTTCCTATTCTCATCCTTTCAAGGTCGGTAATCAAATTTTGTTGCTCATCTTTCTAGAGTCGGTACTCAAATTCCAATTCCCATCCTGTGATCAGTACCCAAATTCTGATTCCCATCTTTTTGAGATAGTTATGAGACCACCCTAAATTGAGTAAGGCAACCTATTCTCATCCTTTCAAGGTCGGTGCTCAAATTCAAATTCTCATCTTTCTGGGGATGGTACTTAATACACCTAAAATATATAACATATATGTACACCTTTTTATACCTATTTTTAAGGATGTTACAATTTAATAGAAGGTATTTGAGTGTTTTTTCTTAGGTATAGTTAAATGAATGAAATATGGTGAAAGAAGTGAAAAAGGATCAAATTTGAAGCAAAAATGAAGAAGGGTTTCAAATGAACTGTGGTGCATAAGAGCCTAAGACTAGCACTTAAGCGCCAAGAGAATAGAGAAAGCCTTGCCTAAACACTGATGAACTCTTTCTTATGTACCAGAGGTAGTTGAAAATTTAATGAATTTGGATGAAGTTTTGAAGGGATGTTTGAAGCAGCTCTTGGTGAAAATGTAGATTATGGTTAATGGACACAAAAGTACATTCAATTGGCCATTAAAAGGAGGCAACTCTTGGAAGATTTTTTGAATGCTGACACATTTTTGAAGAAACACCAATGAACCTTCAAAAAATTATAAAAGAAGGACTTGGATTGTATTGAAGAGGTTGCCGCCCTCCCTCTTAGAGACTTTTTTCTACTACTTTTTAGAAAGAAGAAAGGAAGGAGTTGTGATTGTGTTAGTAGAGAGTACTGCAAGAGAAAGTAAAAGATTCAAAGGAACTTCAAGAGTTTGGTAGAGAGGAATTTGAGATAAATTTTTATCTTTGTAACTACATTTAGCTTTAATTTAAACTTCTTCTATATTTACATGATTTCTACTTTTAAACATAGATGTTGTTGTGTTTTCTCCATGAATTATGTATATTTTTCTTTATTATTTTTCCTTAAAATGATAAGTAATTAAGTGATGGATGAAGTTGTGAGAAGTATTAATGTTTAACGTCAGAATAAGTTGTGATGATTTGATCCTTGTGCTTCATTTATTTCTTTATTTGGTCAATTAAGTAGTTAATATTTGTTGTGAGAACATGAAAAATATGTGATGTTATTGTCTCACTCAAATAATGATATGAATTACATGAGGTTGTATGGAGGAGAATGTAATTCATATGATTGAGTGCAAATTAATAGAGAAATCAACCTTGAAGGGAGTCGAGTTCGAGGAATTTAGAGTGGTAGGCTAAAGCCCCCAATTTGGTTTATTATTTGATGTCTTGATACAAGATTTTTGCCCCCAAGTGGAGGGAGAAGAAGGAAATCTAGAGTGAGAGATAGTATCTTCCCTACATAGCACATCTTCAGAATTATTCAAACTTTAAATTAGTCAATGTTATTTATAGCACCTATATTAAGGGTAAAGAATACTATTGCTCTTGTTTGGCATGACATATTTTAGAGACATCCACCTCAGAATTCCTATACTTATTATTGACTCATGATAAGGAAAAATATATTTTATTTATATTGCTTTCATTTTATAAAAATCTAGTTAGATTTAGTTAGTTGTTTACTTTATTTTCAATTATTAAAAATTACCAAAAAGACTCAAACTTTCATTCCTATTATAGTATCTATAGTTTGAGTAAGAATACTTTTCAAAGTAGAGTCTATTATTTAATTTCTTCATAAAAGATTTTAATTCTCCATGTGGGTTTGAAATTCGGGGCTTAATCAAAAAGTCCTATATTACTTGATAATGATACGTATACTTGCGTATTATCCAAATATTTAAATATAAATGTTGCACACTTATTTTCTTTGGAGTCAAGTTTTTGGCATCATTGTAGAAAAATAAAGACAAATAAAGAAAATAGAGAATATAACCACACATACTTTGTAGTACTGTCGTAAAAGTCGTGATCAAGTTTTTGATGCCATTATCAGGAAGAAGTAAGAACATTTTAGTAAATATTTGAAGGATGTTTTAGGAAATCAAATTTTTATTTTTAGAATGTCTTATTTAAACTTTTAGATTTGTTGTAAGAATATCTTAGTGTTGTTTTTATATAAGTTCTTGTTTGTGTAATTTTATTTTATTTTGTAGTAATGTATGCGTAGTTCAAGTTCTCAAAGACTAGTACCCTACGATTCTGAATTATAAAGAACTATTAAAAAATAAAAAAATTAAAAATGCAAAAAAATAGTAAAAATTTCAATAAATGACAAACCAAAATAATCAAAATGCTCAAATTAATCAAGAATTTAGACCTTTAAGTGATTATGTAAACCCTACAGCTGATGAACTTCATTGTAGTATTCAAAAACCTACTATAGTAGCCAATTTATTTGAACTTAAATCTTTTAGGGAGCACCAACTGAAGATCAAAATTTTCATCTTGCTAATTTTATAAAATTGTGTACTACATTTAAATATGATGATGTTTCTATGATGTTATTAGACTTAGACTTTTTCCATTCTCACTGAGGTATAAGACTAAGGTATGGTTAAATTTGTTAGCACCTGGATCTATCAGAACTTGAGGTGATTTAGCATGGAAATTTCTTTTAATAATTTTCTACCATTAAAAATTGTGATGCTTAGAAATGATATTACATCTTTTTTTTAGTTTGAAGTGGAATCTATTTATGACACGTGGGAAAAATTTAAAGAACTACTCAAAAAGTGTCCACACTATGCTATACCAGATTGGTTAATAATTAAAACGTTTTACAATGGATTAGCTGGATCTCTTTGATCTATTGTCGATGTCATTGCTGGTAGTTTGTTGATGTCAAAACCATTTCTTGACGCTTATTCTTTATATGAAGAGATGACTACTAATAATTTTCAATTGTCTTCTAAATGGGTAAATCCTAACAAAGTAGCCAATATTCATGAATCTCATGCTTTTGCAATGATAACAAATTAAGTTGTTACAATTTCAAGGAAGTTAAACCAATTTGGAATGAATTTTTCTCAAACAATTTCAATGATTGAAAAGAATTCGTTAGGCCAAATGGTAGATTCTCAAACATCATTAGAATCTTTGAATGTCATTAATAATAAGACAAATAACCCATATTTAAACTTTTATAATGAAATTAACCCATTAGGAAACTGGAACAACCAAGGTAATCATAATTATAGACCTAGTTATCCTCCAGGTTGTAATAATAGTCCACAGAGTAAGGAGAAAAAGTTATTTATAGAAGAAGTGGTGTTATAGTTGGGAAATTAGTTACAAACTCAAAGAGCTACAATTAGAATTATTGAGAATCAATTGAGACAAATAGCCTACTCATTAAGTTATAGATCTCAAGGAACTATTCCTAGTAATAAAGAGGTAAATCCAAAGGACAAAAATAAAGAGCAAGTAAAAGTCGTTCAACTTAGAAGTGGAAGAGAGTTGGAAGGTAGTTCAAAAAGAGATTGAAGTAGAGAGAGAAGAATTTAAAGTGCATAAAGAGAATGCTCTAAAAGATTTAGAGAGACCTAGTTATCCACTAAAAATTGACTTGGAAAAACCACCAGCTCCATTTCCTCAGAGACTTTGTCAGCAAAAGTTGGATAAATAATTTTCAAAATTTTGGAAAATCTATAAAAAAACTTATGATTAATATTCCATTTTCTGATTCCTTACGGCAAATGCCAAGCTATGTGAAGTTTATGAAGTATATTGTTAACAAAAAAAAATTAACGATAACGAGACATTTACATTTAGTGAGGAGCGCGGTGCTATAATTCAAAAAAAGCATCCCAAAAAAAGCTTAAAGATCCTGGTAGCTTCACAATTCCATGTGCTAGGAGACAGATTTTATCGGAAAGCTTTATATGATTTACTTGCAAGCATTAACCTTCTGTCTTTATCAATAATTAAAAGATTAGGAGTAGGAGAAATATCCCCTACTACCATAACTTTGCAGTTAGCAGATCATTCAATAACATATCCTAAGGGAGTTATAGAAGATGTTTTAGTGAAAGTGGATCAATTTTTCTTTCCTGTTTATTTCATTGTGTTAGATATGGAGGAAGATAAGGAGATACCAATCATTTTGGGGTGACCTTTACTAGATACAGGAAGAGCAATGATAGATGAGCCGAAAGAGAATTTAACTATGCACATCACTGATCAAACAATTACTTTTAATATTCTAAAATTAATGAAGCATCCTGTAAAAGGTAAAGATGATGAATGTTACAGAATGGATGTAATAAGATATATGAGTGAATTTCATCTCAAAAAAACTTAAGAAGAAAAATATGAAATGAAAGAGTTGCAATATGAGTAGGAAGAGGAATTAGAGCAATTTGATGATTTTCCATAAGGAATATTAAAATTATTTTCGAAAAAGTTTTAATGTTTTGGACATGACAGTAAACATAAATCTTTTTGTCCATCAATTAAAAATCCTCCTGAACATGAATTGAAGTTACTTCAAAAACATTTAAAATATGCCTTTTTAGGTGATTCCTCAACATTATCGGTTATAATTTTCTCATATTTAGCTTTAGAAGAAGAAGAAAGCTTAATGAAAACTTTGAAGAATTATATGAAAGGCTTTGGATGGATAATTGTTGATATTTAAAGAATCAGTCCTTCAATTTGTATGCATACAATTCATATGGAAGAAAACTGCAAACCTAAGACTGATCCTCAAAGGGGATTGATCCTATTATGAAAGAAATTTTAAGGTGGTTATATGCTGGAATTATCTGCTCTATTTTTGATAGTGCATGGGTTAGTCCTATTCACTGTGTTCCTAAGAAAGGAGAAGTGACTGTGACTATGAATGAACATAATGAATTAATACCAACAAGACAAGTCACAGGGTAGCGAATATACATAGATTATAGAAAATTAAATCTCGCCATGACAAAAGACCATTTTCTATTACCCTTTCTAGATCAAATGTTTGATAGACTAGTTGGGAACAATACTTTTTTTTTTAAGATGAATATATTAGTTACCACCAAATACAAATAGCTCTTGAGGATTAAGAGAAAATAACTTTAACCAGTCTTTATGAAACATTTGCTTTTAGAGGAATGCCCTTTGGTTTATGTAATGCCCCTGCTACATTTCAAAGACGTCTGATGTCTATTTTTTGTGATTTCTTTAACGAAGGGATTGAATTTTTTATGGATGAATTCTTAGTGTTTGGAACTTCATTTAAATCATAATTATAACATTTATCAAGAGTTCTTAAGCACTGTGAAGAAACAAATTTAGTCCTTTATTGGGAAAAATGCCAATTTATGGTAGCAGGAGGAATTTTTTTAGGACATCTTATATCAAAAAATAGGTTGGAAGAAAATTCTGTAAAAATTCAAGTGATCATTAATTTAGCTCATCCAACAAATGTGAGGGAAATTAGGAAATTTTTAGGACATGCTTGATTCTACAGGTGATATATTAAAGACTTCTAAAAAAAATGCTAAGCCTCTATGTCATTTACTCGAAAAAGATCTAATTTTTAATTTTGATAAGGAATGCCTAAAACCTTTTGTTCTATTAAAAGAAAAATTAGTCACTACATCATATATTGTTTCACTAGATTGGGAAAAACATTTTGAATTAATCTGTGATGCAAATGATTATGCTATTGGAGCTGTTTTAAGAAAGAAACTTGATAAGATTTTCGAAGTAATTTACTATGCTGGTAAAAATCTTAATGAAGCTCAAATAAATTATACCGCAATTGAGAAAGAGTTATAGCAATAGTGTATGCTTTTGAAAAATTCATATCATATTTAATTGAAACAAATTGTATTATGCATACAAATCATTCTGCTATTAAATATTTAATGAAAAAGAATGATGCAAAACCAAGCATATATGATGGATTCTTTTTATTCAAGAATTTGAATTTTAAATATAAGATAAGAAGGGAGCAGATAATCAAATTACTAATTATTTGTCCAGGCTTGAATTAGAAAAATCACTCTGTTTTGAAAAAGAAATTAATGGACATTTTTAGATGAAAAAATGTTCAATATTAATGAGTGGTGTGTTCCATGGTATGACGACATTGTGAACTTTATTGTTAGTGATGTTATATCATATGGTCCGACACACAAATAGAAGAGGAAATTTTTATTTGAAGCTAAGACTTATTTTTGGGATGCTCCATTTTTATACAAATATGGAAACTTTCTAATGTCTCAAAGATTTGTGCCTTTAGAAAAAACTTATGAAATTATCCAAAAATATAATAATTTTTATTTTAGGGGACATTTTGGTGTTGATATAATAACATAGAAAATTTTGCAATCTGGATTTTACTGGCCTACAATCTTTAAAGATGTTAATGCTTATATCAAAACTTGTGATCGATGTCAACGTGTAGGCAATGTTTCTAAGAGAAATGAGATATCCCTTAGTTATATGTTGGAAGTTAAGAAATTTGATAATTGGGGATTAGATTTCATGGGACCATTTATACCATTCTTCAGAAATTTATATATATTGTTAGCAATAAACTACATATCCAAATAGATAGAAGATGTTGCTTTACCTTGATGTGATGCGCAAAGTGTTGCAAAATTTTTAAGAATGAATATATTTTATAGATTTAGGATGCTGAAAGTGATCACAGCTGACAGGTGATGTCATTTTAGAAATTCATTAATAAGGAAATTATTATAGAAATATCATATCAACTATCAAACTGCTACTGTTTATCATCCACAAACAAGTGTTTGGCTGAATTATCCAATCTTGAAATTAAAAAAAATTTGAAAAAATCTGTGAATCCAACAAATATGGATTGGTCATACACGATAAAAAAGGGCAGGTCATACATACGTAATGCTTTAACATTAATTAATATCTACGTAGGATAAAAAGACATACATACTACCCAATTCTTATACGTTTACATCTAAAACTCAAACTTTACATATCACATCAAAAATACCGTCATTTTACCTTTTAAAAAGTAAATTACACTTTTTCATGCATGGATAAGATGGTATTCAAGTATTAATCTAAGTTTAGTGTTAAATAATAGAAATACATAAGAATCGAGTGGTATGCATGTAAATCTTCTTAAACATAACTGTAAAATAGATGAGAGTAAGGCAGTTGCTGTTGATAATGATGAAAAATCCTTTCTTGAGCCATGATAAGACTTAAATTAATGCCAAATTGTCTTCAACATAGTTGGACAATAAGACATTGATAAAAGAATACATAAACTTTAATTGGAACAGCAGAAATTACAGTGTTCTCAGGATGCAACCAAATCCATAAACTTGATTATGCTTTGTGGGCTTATAGGACTGCGTATAAAACTCCTTCAAAATGTCCCCATATAAGCTAATATTTGGGAAAGCTTGTCATTTACCAGTTGAACTTGAGCATAAAGTGTATTGGGCTGTTATGGAATTAAATTATAATTTAAAGGATGTTGGCAAGAAAAGACTATTACAATTAAATGAGCTTGAAGTGATAAAGAATGAATCTTTTGAGAGTGCTAAAATTTATAAATAAAACATGAAGATGTGGCATGATCGTAGGATTCTTACTAAAAATTTTTAGCCAGGGCAACAAGTTTTATTATATAATGCAAGATTAAGATTATTTTGAGGAAAACTTAAGTCTAGGTGGATGGACCCATTTGTTGTGATAAATGTTTATCCCTAGGGAGCTCTGGATATCAAAGATCTTAAAATTGAGAAAATATTCAAAGTGAATGATCACAGAAAAAAACCCTGTTACTTAGGGGATAAACTTAAATTAAATGATCTTATGTTGTTTGGTCAACCAGATTAAGCACTAGTTATGTCGGGTTGACGACATTAAACCAAGAGCTTTGTGGGAGGTTACCAATAGTTATCAGTGTGTATCTATTTTAAATGTCATGTTGTTGTGTTTGATTAAGAAAATGTCGTAGAATTTTTGAATACATAATTATTTATTAATGATTCTAGGACCTTAATTAATGACTTAGATGTGCTAGAATGTGTATTTGGACGTTAAGCAGACCTGTGCTAAATTAAGCACCGACGTTTAAACGCTATCACTCATCGCTTAAGCGTGGTATATAAAAAAACATATGTAATGAATTTTCTAGAAATATTAAACATGGCTTAGTGGTTTGTGAACGTGTGTAGTGGGTCTAGGCTTCATCCAAAGCCTATAAATAACATGGAATGAAGAGAATTCTCACCCCACTCTAAATTTTCATCCTAAAGTTTAAGTGATGAGAAAACTTACAAAAAAAATTTCTTCTTGGGAGATTGAAATGAAGAAGAAAAAGTAACTATGAAGAAAAAGTTCATTAGTCAAAGTGCGCAAGAGTTATTGAACATATTCTTAGCTGTTAGTTTAGAAGGAATAGAGGAGAAGGTTGTAAAGATTGAGGCTGATGTGGCTTCATTTGAAGCTAAAGTGAATTAGACTAACACACATTTAGAGCATATAGGATGGCAACTCATAATGTTTTTTAGCCATAAATGTTTTATAAAAGAAGCGGACAAGGCGATGTACCTGAAAAATAAATGGATTTAAGAAGCCTCAATTAAAATTCTTCACCACCATCCGTTCTATCATATCTATATTCCAAATGCCCCAAGAGAAATAAATTAAATCCCAATATTTTTTCCACTAGAAGGAGAATGGAATTAATCTCTAGATTCTAGTTTTTGGTTTGATGTCAGTGTTTGTTTGTTCTAGGTGTCTTAAGGTTACTAATAAGTTTGTTTTAGGTGTTTTCATGTTAAGTTTGTTTAGTATTTGAAGTATGTACTGAGGAATTATCTCATCCAAGGTTCTTTGGATTGAGAAATTATGTGTCAAAGGTGTTTGTATTTGTTTGTGAAATTAATAAAATATTTGTTTGTGTGTGAAAGTTTGTGTTATTTGGTGTTAAATCAAATTAGTGAAAATTGTTGAATTTTGAGAAAGAGGAGAATTTAAGTGGAAGAAAATAGTTATTAAGATTTATAAGAACATTTAGGGGTGGTTGACTTAGGCTAGATGTGCATTTCACTTAAAAATTAAAAATATCAAAAAATTGTGCATAAGCGCCTATTCACCAAAACCACGCACTCAAGCACTGGTTACCTGAGAGGTGGGCGCCTAAGCGCCAAACCAGTTGCGCTTAAGCATCGATTCACTTAAACCAGTTAGTGAATAGTTAAAGGTAAAAATTTGAGCAGAAAAATGCCATTTATACCCCGGTTGTCACCTTCTTCTTTGAGAGTTCATGATTTTGGGACCTATGGATTCTCAAAAGCAAAGATTTCTTGGTGGAATTAAGCCAAATGTGCTAAATTTTGTCTTCTCATGGTGAGAGCTTCACTTATATGTAATATTTTTTTTATTTTCACCATATATTTTGAGTACATTAGGGATTTATCCAAAAACCACTATTCATGGTGAAAATTTAAGAAAAATCCATGGAAAATACATATAAATAATAGTTTAAGCTTATGGAAGCTAAGTTTATTGAATTAGACTTGAGATTAGGATTTATTGTCAATTATATGTGATTTTTAGAAATGGCACCAAAATTGAAGAGGAGCAAAGGGAAGTCCAATTTTGATTCCAGTAAATTTGTTAGTTGGAAAGCTCATGATAGATATACAGAAGTGATGAGGTCAAAAAAGTTGATTCCTGAGCAGTGTTTCAAAAATTTGGGTAAAGGAGTTGAAGATTTAATAGTTTATCGATAGCTGGAATGATTCTGTTGTTTTTTTGCTGTAGCAGCAATTTTTGTGGTTTGAGAGTTCTATGCTAATCTCCTTGAGGTAGAGGAAGAATAAGTTATGGTCAGAGGAAAATCGGTAGCTTTTTCCCTTGAGAGAATAAATTTGTTTTACTAGTTGCCCCCAAGTGTGTTGTGATTTTATTGAAATTATAATCCTAATGAGGAGGATTTATATGAGATTATAAATTCATTGACTACGAAAAGAGGATTATGGAAAATAATAAATGAAAGGAGAGTAAATTTCCTTGTGTCAAAGCTTGATGCCACGATAAAAGCCTGACACTATTTTATTTTAGCTCGTCTACTCCCTAAATATTACCCTATTGAAGTTACAAGAGAAATAAACAGTCTAAGCTATTGTATCTAGCAGTTTAAGTAGATTGATATTTGATCCTTGATCTATTGGACGATCACTAGTTCTGCTACAGCTGCCACTACTGCAGTTTTGGGATTTACATCCTTAATCTTTTCTTTATATGAGCAGGCTGGTGTTAGATTTGATAATTGAGAGGAGATTCTGCAGCCACTAAAGCATATCATAAGTGTCAATGTGAATACATTTACACAACATTCTATTTTTTGTTGGATAAGATGACTTTCAAGAAGATATGATGCTTCTACATCTCGTGCAACTACTTTACGAGCATCTACATTGCAAGGACAGTCTACTAGTTCTGATTTGTAGGCACAATTCATGCAAAGGATGTTAGATAATAATATTTATATTGCAGATAAGTTACTTAATTTGGAGAACTGTGTAGAACATATTGATAGTAATATGAAAAGACATAATCACTATAAAGAAAAATATCACTCATCTTTGGAAAATCATATCAGGAGCGAGAGAAGTGTGGTATTTCCTTCATATCCACATTACCCTTCACATGAGCCTACTAGTGTTGGGATTGTGACGATGATGATGATGATAAGCAGGAGGAGGAAGATTGATTTGAATAGTTTATTTTTAAATTATGAACTTTATGTGTTGTGGTCATTTTGAACCGCTACTCTCTTATGTATTGTAATTATTTAGACTGTTGTTTTTATTTGTTGTGTTAGATACTGTTGTCATGCATTTATGTGGTTGAGAGTAGTTATATTTTATTTTTATGGTAGTAATTGTGTGAACAATGTTTTTTATTGTATATATTTTTTTTAATTTGTGCAGAACTTATCCTAGAGATATGAGGAAGGTTTAGAATGTTACTAACTTTCACTTAAGAACTTCATGTTTAAACTTTCAATTTACTACCATGTATTTTCTTTATTTTGCAGTTATGAATTTATGTTAGTGTGTGTTTATTTGCTTTTATGTTATCCTCCACTGCATGAAAGTCTAATGAATCTCATATATGTTAAAACTAAGTTAAAATTTGATCAATTAATTTTTACTTTTGTTTTTCACTTTATACTTGTATATTTAGGGTATGAAAATACCTATAAGCATGTTATTTTTAGTTTTTCAATCCTGCATATATATGTGTGTGTGTGTGTGTGTGTGTGTGTGATGCTAAATTGTTTTATCTTATTAAAAATTTAATTTTGGCGGTCGAAAAACAATTTTCAAAACTTGAATTTTATTTGTTCTCAAATGTGCTACAAATAAATTAAATTTTGATTGAAAAGAATGATTATTTTATGAAGTTATATTAGGGAAGTAAAATTTGGAATTTAGAAATAAGTATGAAAATTTAATTGAAATCTATAGTAATGAAGAAAATCTTAAAGTTTAAAATTTTTTATTGTAGAAATGATAAATATTGTGTAACTATCTTTAGTAGGAGAAGTTGTATCTTTTAAAAATATAGAATAATTAGAATTTTATTTTAAATACATAACTTTCTTTTATTAAAAATAATTTTTAAAATTATTATTACATTTTAAAGTAAAGGATATATATCAAACCTTTGCTTTATGAAAGGAAGTGTGGAATTCAAAACCATTAAAACCCTATCCAGATATAGTAATCCTCACTAGAAAAAGAAATAATAAAGAAAAAAAAAAAGTAAAGTTGAAGTAGGAAGGAGAAGCTTGACGATTAGAGCTTAACAAAAAATTTGTTCCACATCTGACCTTTTTAACGTATAAGACTTGAGAAACTCTTAAGCATAAAGCTATAATATTGTAATGATAATTATCTTCATTAGTTTTTTTAGGTGGAGAAGATAGAATGCCTAAACCCTATATTTGGAGAATTTACAAGTATTTCTATACTAGATAGAAACTCATATTTCCAGATTTCTTTACATTAAACATTTATAAACTCTAAGTTTGTCTCATTAACCAAAGTTTTTTCTAAATTGGACTACAATATTTCTAGATCAAACTTTTAGAATATCCTAAATAAACTCATTTACATAATCTACTTATTTTGGGTTTTGAAAGATACAAGTAACATTTTAAGTGTGGGAATTTTGATACACCTAAAATATATAACATTTATGTACACATTTTCATACCTATTTAAAAGGATATATTGTACTTTAATAGAAGGTATTTGTGTGTTTTTCTTTCAGGTACAGTTAAATGGATAAAATAGAGTGAAAGGAGTAAAAATGATAAAATTTGGAGTAAAAATGAAGAAGGCGTGCAAATGAACTGCGGCGCCTAAGCGCCCAAAACTAGCACTTACACACTAGGAGAATAGAGAAAGACTTTACTAAGCACCGAGGACCTCGCACTGACACGCTAAAGGAAGTTATTTGAAAATTTAATGAATTTGGACAGATTTTTGAAGGGGTGTTTGAAGCAACACTAGTTTAGAGAGTGGGTTATGGTTAATGGGCATGAAAATAAATTCAATTGGCTATTGAAAGGAGGAAACTCTTGGAAGATTCATTTAATGTAGACACATTTTTAAAGAGACCACAAAACACCTTTTGAAAAATTATAAAAGGACATAGATTGAAGTGAAAATGCTGTCGCTCCCCACTCTTGGAGACCTCTTTCTACCGACCCTATCATAGTTTAATTAGGATACTGTTTAGAAAGAAGAAAAAGAGAAGTTGTAATTATGTTAGTTGAGAGTATTTTAAGAGAAAGGAAGATATTCAAAGGAACTTTAAGAGTTCGTTGGATAAAAATTTGAGATAAGTTTCTATTTTTGTGACTGCATTTAGTTTTAATATTTACTTGTTCTGTATTTACTTGATTTATACTTTTAAAATTAAGTGTTGTTGTGTTTTCTCCTTGAATTCTTAGTATTTCTGTTTATAAATTTCCTTAAAATGATAAGTAATTAAGTGTTTGTTTTAAGGTTTTTTGAATTATTAATATTTAATGTCAGAATAAGTTGTGATGATTTAATCCTTGTGCTTCATTTACTTCTTGATTTGGTTAGTTAAGTTCTTAGTATTTGTTGTGAGAATATGTAAGATCTGAGGTGGTATTGTCTTAGTCAACTAATGGTGAGAATCATATGAGATTGTATGGATGAGAATGTAATTCATAAGATTGAGTGTAAAAAAATAGGGAAATAAACCTTGAAGGTTGTAGAGTTAGAAGACTTTAGAGTGGAAGGATAAAGCCCCTAATTTGGTTTGTTGTTTTCAGTCTCATACGAGATATTAGCTTTCATGTGGAGGGAGAAGAAGGAACTCTAGAGTGAGAACTAGTATCTTCCATACGTAGCCCATCCTCATGACTATTTAAACTTTAAATTAGCCAATGTCCTTTATAACATCTTTAGTAAGGGTAAAAAATAATATTGCTCCTTTTTGGCACAACACAATTTAGATACCTCTGCATCAGAATTCCTATAATTGTTTCTTACTCATGATTGGAGGGAATTTTGAATTGTTTTCCTAAGGAGGCATCCCAAAATAAAAGAAGAAGACTTGAAGAGGCTAAAGGGGGATGAGAAAAGGAGGCTAAAGGGGGTGTGGTGTGAGAGAGAGAGAGAAAAGAGGAGATTTTCTTCTAGGTTTGTAAGAGGAGAGAGAAGGTGAGAGATTTCTTCTTCATTACATTTCTATGAGAGAATTGGGAGTGATTGTAAAAAGAGAAAGGCTTGGAAAGAACTTCAAGGGATTTGTTTGGGAATGATTCTGAGATAAGTTGTATTTTTATTTCTTTTATTTTGTAAATATGTTTTTATATATGAAATTCGTGTTTTATCGTATCCTTCTCATTAATTCAGAGTAGTCTTCTTTATCCTTCTCCCTACATCGAAGATATGGTTTTGTGAAGAATATATTTTGTTCTCTACAGTTTTAAAGGATAATAATTTGTGATGATTTGAACTCCAATCTTCATTTACTTTTCAATCTAGCCAATTGAAATGTTAAAACTTGTTCAGAGACTTATGTTCTTGAATGAGATATGATTTCTACAACATAGGGAGAATCACATTTGATTTCATGGGAGAGTGTGTCATCCATGGGATTGGGTGCAAATAAATAAGGAAATATACTTTTGTTGGATGTAGAATTGTAGATTTTATGGTGACAAATTAAAAATACTAATTTGGTTCAGTTGATTGGAAAGTAATGCGAGATTGTTAGCCCTCAGGGGAAGGAGTAGTGGGAGCTCTGGAGTGGCAGCCGGTATCCTCCCAGCCTAACCATGGAATTAGGGGCCAAACTTTGGATTAATCAATGTACTTTATAGCACTCAAAAAAGGGTAAAGAATAGGATTGCTCCTATTTGCCACAAAACAATTTTTACATATATTTTGAAATGATTTCAATTTCTTCATAAACCATATACTCATTATAAAGGGGAAGGATGCTTTCTTAAAATTTGAACTTTTTGTCACAATAAAAACTTTATTTAAATTTCTCAATTTTACTTTTGAAAGTTTAGTATTTAGTTTAGTTTAATTTATGTAATCTTACATCTGCATTGTAATTAGCATTCACCTGTGTAGTTAATTTTCAAATATCGTACTTTAATTTAATTTTTTTTTTATTATAAAATAATTTTCATAATTTACTTTAGGATTTTCTAACTTTCCTGTGGGATCGATATGTAGGAATCAATTAGAGCCCTTTATTACTTGAATGATGTGTATACTTCCATTGATATTTATGAAAGACTTGGTAGTTTAAAAAAAGTTTTAAAGGATAAATTATATTTATAAAATGAGTTTTGTTAGGATTATATTGCATATTTATTATAAATATGCCTGCATCAAGTTTTTGGCGACGTTAAGTGGTGTCAACTTTATAAATATTTATTCGGCTAACAGGATGAAGGTGGTCGTGCTGAGTGCTCTGCTAGGGTTTCTCTCTTACAGGAGCTTCTCTGCTGTCAATTAAGTGGGTGGTGGTGGAATGTTCTCTGGCTACTGGGAGATTTTTTTGTGTTTGTTTACCTGCAAGCTTCTAATTTGGTCCCCCTTTCTTTTGTCCTTTCAAGTTTCTGGTGTTCAGGTTGTGTTGAAAGCACTTCAATTGAAGGGGGAGTTACTCCTTCTCCGTGTTTAGTGATTGGACTTCCTGGTTTTCCTTTTTTTGAATTTTCTCTACTGACTTTATACAAGTTGCTGAGCCACTGACTTCTCTAGTTCCTTATCTAATTTTCTTTGGGGTGACTACTGATCACTGTTACATTGGTTTTCTTATAATGGCTGAGGGTTTCCCTACGGAGGTGGCGACCAATGTCTAATGGACTAAGGCTACATATGCTGGAGTGGTGGGAAGAGGCCTGAACACTACTGAAAACCCTAAGGTTTTAGTTTTCCCCCAAGCTTTTTATGAAGCTGCTTTGGGGAAAGAGAACTGTCCTCTTATTAATCCCCTTGGTGTGAAAGACGGGAAGCCAGCAATTTTTTTACCAAACAGATGAGTAAGATTGTTTAAAGGTTGATTGTAAATTCACCCTGATTGGCAAATTCCAACTTGGTCACCCTAGGATGGAACTAGTTAGAAAATTTTTTAAGAACTTCCCTTTCACTGGTGCATGGAAGATTGGGATTTTGGATGGCAGACATCTACCCATCAAACTTGCTTTGGAAGCAAACAATGCTAGGATTTTTTCTAAACAAGTTTTCATATTAGAAGGAGTTTCAATGAGGATGATCAAGTGGACTCTCACCTTTGATTCTAGCAAAGAACCACCCATTGTACTTATATGGTTTAAGCTACCAGGTTTGCCTCTTCACTTTTTTAATCACAAAGTGTTGGGATGGCTTTGGGTAGGGCCCTTAAAATGGACTTTAATACATACAACCTATCAAGACCTTCTGTTGCCAGAATCTTGGTGGAGAGACAAATCACTTTGCCTGAAGTGAATGAACTTTGGCTTGGGACTTTGGAGGAGGGGCATTGGCAAAGAATTGTCATGGAACAAATGCCTTACTACTACCCTCATTGCAGAATGTTTGGGTACACTCAAGATAGATGTTTTAGGTTACATCCTCCGAAAAACAATTTTAAAGAACCCAGCAAGGATGCTACTGCATCTACTGCAAAAGAACCTCTGAGCACTACCAACAATACAACAACCAACAAGGATTTTCTTATTAATGTTACAGGAAAATCACTCGGCACAGTCCATACTAAAAAAGATCAAGCTAGTCTATTGAATCAAGCCCTCACTACTCCTATGGTACCTACTTCTCAAACAGCCCAAAGCAAATCTATCATTACCCCCTTAGAGAAAAAGGAAGCATATATTGAACCTAGTGGTAACACTAGCCCCAAACTCAAATCACATGAACAACAAGTGGAGGAACTTAGAACTGAGAACATGCCAGTGGAGGAACTTAGGAGTCTCCCCTCTGATGCTCTACTAGAAATGACATTGGCATTGGAACAGGATTGGCATATCCAAAAGGAAAAAAAGAAAAAGAAGACAAATATAGAGCTTCACACACTTCAAGAAAGCACCTCCAATGCTATTAGTAGTAATCCAAGACTAGACTATCCTGCCAGAAGTGGTAGGAGAAGATCTAGATCCCAACCAAACTTCCATGGTTAATTTCTTTTGTTGGAATATTAGGGGGATTACTCACCCACTCTCCTTCAAGAAGCCAATACATCACAATAAAAAACATCAACTTTGGTGCTTAACCATATTAGAACCTCTTGTTCATAAGAACCCTCAAAAACTATTTGCCAAGTTTCATGGCTTCTCTCAATTCACTAATGTCAGCAATAAAATTTGACTCTTTTTCAAAAAGGAGCTAAACTCGACTGTCTTGTTGGATCATCCACAACTTGTTCACACTTCCTTTAGTCTGAGTGAGCCTTCAGGATTAGTTACTTTTATATATGCTAGATGTAAAAAAGCTTCTAAGACTGAATTGTGGTCTATACTCCATTCTCTTAGCACAAATGTGACTAGCAGTTGGATGGTAGGTGGAGACTTCAATTGTATTGCTAATTCTACTGAGAAGGCTGGGGGCAGAACTCCAAGCCTTTCTAAAAGCACTAATTTCAGTGAAAACATCCAGAAAGCCCAATTATTTGATATGCGGTTCAGTGGACCTTCCTTCACCTTGAAGATGGGAAAGATTTAGGAGAGATTGGACAGGTTCTTAGTCAACAACTGCTGGCTTTCAAAATTCCTCCATACTTCAGTCACCCATTTGAGTTTAACTGGTTAAATCATAAGCCTCTCCTGATTTCTATTGATGCTCCCCCTGCCCAATCCAGCTCTGCACCTTTTAGATACCAAAACTTTTTGTCTGATCATCCTTCTTTTATTGAGTTTGTTGCTCAGCGGTGGAGAGGAATTTATCATGAAGACCCCTTTATGAAATTCTGGCTACTACATCTTAAAATATGCAAAGCCCTCAGACACTAGGATTGAAACACTTTTGGTAATCTATTTTTGAATGTGGAGATTGCTGAAAAGCAAGTAAAATCTATTGAAACTGATGTCATTAACAATGTTGCTGAAGAGAGTTATTTGATCATTGCCCAAGAAAAGTTACTCAATGCTATTGATTGGCAGGAATCTCTCCATAGACAGAAAGCTGCCATCAACAAATTTAAGGATGGGGACAAAAATAGTAAGTTCTTTCATGCTTATATTAAATACAAAAGGAAATGCAACACCATCCATGGTATACAAGATGCTGATGGGTACTGGGGGTGTCTGAGAATGAAGAGATTGCTGAGAATGTTGTTCAGTTCTTCCATAAACTTTTAACTCAGCCAGCTGTTGATAGACCACCCATTGATGAAAATGTCTTTATTGCTGAAAGAACTTACACCAGCACTCTGAATCTGACCTACACCCATGAAGAGGAGGAAATCCGGTAGGCACTAAACTCTATTGATAGTACAAAAACTGCTGGGCCAGATGGGTTAACAGCAGACTTCTACAAGAAACTTGGAGTGTCATCAAACATGTCTTCATTAAAGGCATCCAAATCTTATTTCAAGGAAATCACATTCCAATCTACTTCTATGCTTCTTGCCTAGTTCTCATCCTAAAACAAGTTGAAAGGAAAAAATGGAACCATTTCAGACAAATCAGCCTCATACCTGTTTTCTTCATGATTATTAGCAAGATTTTGGTGGCAAGACTCCAACCTCATCTTCGGAGATTGATCAGGCCAAACCAAACTACATTTGTCAAGGGAAGAAAAATTGCTGAAAATGTCTTACTTGCCCAAGAACTGCTGCTTGATCTTGATAAAAACTATAGGGGGAGAAATATGATCTACAAGCTGGATATTCA
This sequence comes from Phalaenopsis hybrid cultivar, assembly GCA_002079205.1. Lineage (NCBI taxonomy): Eukaryota > Viridiplantae > Streptophyta > Magnoliopsida > Asparagales > Orchidaceae > Phalaenopsis > Phalaenopsis hybrid cultivar. The sequence goes on along the minus strand of JXCR01137757.1, from coordinate 23,938 downwards.
GAAGGCTTATGACAATATTAGTTGGGATTTCATCATAGAGGTGTTGAAGGCCCGAGGATTCCCTATGGATTTTTATCAGCTGATTATCAAATGGTTCAATTCCAACAATCACTCCATTCTACTTAATGGGCAAACTTGGGGTCATTTCACTGCCACTAGGGGGCTACCTCAAGGGGATCCTCTCCCCGCTACCATCTTCATATTAGCCTTGGACTATCTCTCAAGAATGCTAGACACCTGCCTCCTCACCAACTCTTATGTCAGGTATCATCATAAATCCAATATTGTTATCTCTCATTTGGTTTATGCTGATGATATTATGATCCTATCAAGAGCTAATAGAAATGCTGTTAAGAAAGTGGCTAGGTGTCTTAAACTTTTTCAACAGAACTCTGTCCTTATCTTCAACAATGATAACTGCAATGTTATGTTCAGCAAGCACTCTTCCTCCACCAACAAAAATTGGATTCTAACATATAAAAAATTCTCTGAAGTCACAGACTCCCTCAAATATCTTCGAGCTACTCTTATCAAAGGAATATTGAAACTAACCCAATTTGATGAAGTCATTGGAAAAATTTATGACCAGCCGTCCAAATGGACCTTTTCATTCCTATCCAATGGGGGTAGAATCACACTTCTTAAAAATATTCTTACCACATTCCCCTCATACTTATTACAGATAACAACTATGAAAAAGAGCTACCAACTTTAGATAGAGAGACTTTTCAACAAATTCTTATGGGCTGGGGGCAGACAGCAGCTTCATTGGGCCAGTTGGTAGAAGGTTGCTAAGCCTTTTACTGATGGTGTCCTATGGTTCAAAAGGCTGAATCAACTGCAACTGATCAACTTCTGCAAAATGTGGGTTAAGTTCAGGCAACAGGACTCAATGTGGGCAAAGTATATGAATGGGAAATATTGTAAAGATGATCATCCCAGCCTAATCAATAAGAGGAATGAAGACTCCAAGATCTAGTCCAACATGTTAAAAGCCAGAGAGATAGCTAAAGATCTTTTTATTTGGGACCTGGGGAAAATAAAGATTAACTTTTGGTCGAACCATTGGTGCCAAAAGAGATGATGGACCCTTCATCCAATGCTCTAAATCTAAAACTCAAAGTTTCTGATTGCTGGGAAGGTGAAAATTGGTCCTTAGATACGTTAAATTCTCTAGTAAAAGATGATTCTTCCTAAGCTATCTCCAAGATTGTCTTTAACAGATCAAGGAAGGACAAAATTAAATGGATTATCAACAACAAAAATTGCAGCATTTCCAAGTTCATCTACCTAAAGCTTTATAATTGGACTGAGGTCCCTTGGGGGGGAACTCTTATGGAACAAATTCCTGACCCCATCCATGTCTTCTCTTAGATGGAGAATATTTAAAAAACTTCTGCCCACTGATGATATCCTGAAGCTGAAAGGTCTAAGAGGACCATCCAGATGCCATCTTTGTAAAGCTAGGGAGGAGACCATATCTCATTTGTTTTTTTATTGCACCTTCTCTAAACAAGTTTGGAGGGAATTCTTAAACAAATTGCTACTAAACACTCTCAACCTCCATTGGCTGAGTTTGAATGAATGTTAGAGCTGCTGGATGAAGGTCAAAACTGGACCTATCCTTTTCACTGTCTCTTAATTCATTTGAATGAAGAAAAACACTATTAAATTTGAAGATGTTCTTGCATCTGCCAGCAGGGTGGCCAAAAACTGCTGCTCCTATCTACTCAAGAAGACAAGACATAAAGATTTCCCTCCGATATGTAAGGTGCAGGCAGCTGAACCTACCAAATCTCCCAAAGTTACCATGGTTTGATAGAAAACCCCATCCCACTCTTGTATCAAAGTTAACACTGATGGTAGTTTTTCCAGGTTTGGTGCTGGTGTGGGGGGAGTGTTTAGAAATCACAAAGGCAGATGTCTCCTTTGGTTCTACTCCCCCACCCTTGTTGGCAATGCTTTGGAAGCTGAACTCATTATTGTTTATTGAGCAATAAGGCTGGCCTTATTGTTCAAATGGTGTAATCTGTGGGTGGAGGTGGACTCCGAAAAACCTACTGATGCTGCTACAGGACATGGATGCCCCTTCTTGGAGATTGTCACAATGGCTACAAAAAATACATTAGCTTATAGCCTCTATATATGTCAAGTTTTCTTTCATCTACAAAAAGGGGAATAGCCCTGCCACATGGCTTGCCTGAGAAGGGTCAGTATCTAGAGAAATTAATGTATCTTCTTCCCCGCCCTCCCCCCTACTTTTTCTGTTAGAAAGTGACCTTCTTAAGGTCCCTCATCTTAGATTTTTTCCTAATTTTGAAATGAAGTAAAATGTTTTCTTAAAAAACAAAAAACAAAAAACTTTATAAATATTTGCATATGCAAATCTCCGTGTTAAGTTTTTGATCTCATTGACAGGGAAGTAACAAAAAATATTAGTAGTTTACTTTATTTTATTTCAAAAAAGTAAAAAAAAGAGTCTGTAGTTTAATTTGAACATTTTTTTATTTCAATGTGTTTGCTTATTTTTAATTACTTGCTTTATTTAGTTTATGCGTAGTGTAAGATCTGAAAATTTAGTACCTTATGACTCTGAGTTAGAATTAGAGAAATTTGAAACAACAAAAAGAGAAAGACCAGTTTAGCAAAATGGCTTGCAATTTAAATAAAGTTGGAAATGAAAATGAACATCATCAGAGACCCTTAAGAGATTATACAAATCCTACAATAGATGAAATTCATTTAAGTATTTAAAATCTTATTGTAGCTGTCAATTCATTTGAACTTAAAACTGTTAATATTCAAATGATACAAAACAATCAGTTTGGAGGAACACCTACTAAAGATCCTAATTTATACCTTGTTAGTTTTTTAGAATTGTGTGCTACATCTAAATATGATGGAATGTCAAATGATACCGTCGGACTTAACATTTTTCCTTTTCACTAAGGAGTAAAGCTAAGATGTGGTTAAACTCATTAGCGTCTGGATCTATCAGAATATGAGGATATTTATTACAAAAATTTTTATATAAATATTTCCCACCTTCAAAAATTTCTATGCATAGAAATGATATCACATTTTTTGTCAGATTGAAGAAGAATCAATTTATGAAGCCTAAGAAAGATCTAAAGATCTCCTTAGAAACTGTCTATACCATACGTTGTCAGATTAGTTGAAAATTCAAACTTTTTATAATGGGATATCTTAGATCAATAATTGATGCTGCTACTGGTGGATTTTTAATGTTAAAATCATTCGATGAAGCATATTCATTAATTTAAGAGATGGCTACTAATAATTTTTAATGGCCCTCTGAAAGGGTAAATCCAAAGAGTGAAGCTAGTATACATGATTATGATGCAATGTCTATTTTAGCTGCCCAAATAGCTACTATATAAAAGAAAATAGATCAATATGGAATAAATTATTCTCAGACAGCACCTGTGCTAGAGGAGAACTCATTGGGAAAAATGATAGAATCTCAATCTTCTTATGAAACTTTAAATGCATTAAACAATCATTCTAATAATCCTGGTTAGAAGAATCATCCAAATTTCAGTTGGAGTAACAAAAAATCTAATGTTGTAAATCTGCAATGGGGAAACAACATTGCGAACCCATAAAAAAACTCCAACAATCGAGGGAACTAAGCTTATAAACCTTATTACCCCCCCAGGTTTTAAAAATTTGTAGAGTAAGGAGAAAAAGTTATTAATGGAAGAATTGTATTGCAGATGGGTAATCAATTACAAAGTTAAGGAGCTCCTATCAAAAACATGAAAAATTAATTGAAATGTATTGCCAGTGCACTTAGCAATAGACCTTCAAGAACATTGCCTGGTAATGTTGAAGTAAATCCTAAAAATCAAAACAAAAGGGAAATTAAAGTTATTCAACTGATAAGAGGAAAAGTATTGGAAAATAGAGTTCAACAAGCAGTTGAAGTTGAAAAGGATGAGGTGAAAAATAAAAAATCTGATGAAGATTTTCATTTTGAAGCAGAAAATCCTTGTAAGCGAATGAAAATCACTGTAGAACGACCACCACCTTCATTTCCTCAAAGATTGAAATAGAAACATAAAGATAATCAATTTTCAAAACTTTTGGAAATTTTGAGGAAATTAATGATAAACATTCCATTTTTTAAAGTTTTGGAACAAATGCCAAGCTATGTGAAGTTCATGAAGGATATACTTAATAAGAAAAGGAAGTTTGCAAATAATGAGACTGTTGCACTCCATGAAAAGTGTAGTGTTATAATTCAGAAAAAAAAAAACTTCCTAAAAAACTTAAAGATCCTAGAAGTCTTACAATTTCTTGTTATATTGATGAACAATTTTATGGAAAATATTTATATGATTTAGGAGCAAGTATTAATCTTATGCTATTATCAGTTTTCAAATGGTTGGGCTTAGGAGATATTTCACCTACAACTGTAACTCTGTAATTAGCCGATTGTTCGATTACCTATCCTAAAAAAGTTTTAGAAGATGTTTTGGTAAAAGTTGATAAGTTTATCTTTCTTATGGACATTATTGTATTAGATATGGAGAAAGATAAATAAATTCCTATCATTTTAGGAAGACCATTCCTAGCCACTGGAAGAGCTTTGATAGATGTGTAGAAAGGAGAACTAACTATGAGAGTTTGTGATCAAGTGATTACATTTAATATTGCAAAATCAATGAGATACCCTGCAAAAGAGTAAGAAATTGAATGCTTCAGAATGGATATTAATGAATATTTAAGCCATGAATATTTCAAGAAAATTTTTGAAAGAAAATTTAAAAAGGAATATATGGATCATCAAGATGAGGATAAAATTCAAGATGAACCTAAGGATTTGAGTAAAGAAGATATGGATTATGTTCAAGAAAGATTTGAAATGTTAGATCTTACACAAAGTAACAAGAAATTGATTTCATCTATTGAGAAACCCACTGAACTAGAATTGAAAATGCTTCCTACACAGTTGAAGTATGCATTTTTAGGAGATTTATCCACATTACCATTTATAGTGTCCTTAGAATTAACTTATATGCAAGAAAAATAGTTGTTGGAAATTTCGGAAAAAATATAAAAAAGCCTTTGGATGGATATTAGCTGATATTAAAGGAAGCACTCCTTCAATTTTTATGCATGGAATCTTATTAGAAGATCAACATTAACCAAGAGCTGGCTGTCAAAGGAGGTTAAATCCTACGATGAACGAAGTAGTATAGAAAGAAATTTTAAAATGGTTATATTCTTGAATAATATATCTTATTTTAGATAGTCCTTGGGTTAGTCCAATTGACTGTGTTCCAAAGAAAGGAGGTGTGACTGCAGTAACAAATGAACATAATGAATTGATATCAACAAAACAAGTCACTGGTTGGTAAATCTGCATAGATTATAGAAAATTAAATTCTGCCACCAGAAAGGATCATTTTCCTTTACCCTTTTTGGACCAGATGTTGGATAGATTGGCTCGGCATAAATATTTTTGTTTTTTAGATGGATATACCGGTTATCATCTAATACCTATTGCTCCGGTGGATCAAAAGAAAACAACATTTACTAGTCCTTATAGAACTTTTGCTTTTCGGTGAATGTCCTTTGGATTATGTAATGCACCTGCAACATTTCAAAGATGTATGATGTCAATTTTCAGTGATTTGATTGAAAAAAGAATTGAAGTAATTATGGATGATTTTTTTGAATTTAGAACTTCATTTGAAATATGTCTAAATCATTTAGAGAAAGTTCTGGAACGTTGTGAAAAGACTAATCTCATATTGTATTGGGAAAAATGCCAATTTATTATTGCAGGATAAATTGTGCTTGGAAATAAAATTTCACAAATTGATATGGAAGTAAATACTGTAAAAATACTGATTATATCAAACCTACGTCAACCTACCCAAGTAAGAGGAGTTAGGAGCTTCTTAGGAAAAGCTTTATTTTACAGGAGATATATTAAGGATTTTTCAAAAATTACTTAATATGCAAACTTCTGGAGAAAGATATAAAATTTAACTTTAATCAAGATTTCCTTAAAGCCTTTGAAACTTCAAAGGAAAAATTAATCACTTCTCATATAATTGTTTCACTGGATTAGGAGAAACCTTTAGAATTAAAGAGTGATGCTAGTGATTATGCAATTGGAGTTTTTTTAGGGCAGAGATATGATAATATTTTCAAAGTTATATACTATGCTAGTAAGACTCTTAATGATGCTCAAATTAATTACAACACCACTTGAAGAGAGTTATTAGTTATTGTGTATGCTTTTGATATGTTTAGATCATATCTGGTTGGAACTAAATGTGTTGTGCATACTGACCATCTGGATATTAAAGAATTAATGCAAAAGAAGGATGTTAAATGTGTTGTGCACACTGACCATTTGACTATTAATTTGATGGGCACTTCTGATGCAAGAGTCTAATTTCCTAATAGTCGATAAAAAAGGGATTGATAATAAAATTGATGATCATCGATCGAGGCTTAAACAAGAAGAAATACTAGATATAGAAAAAGAGATTAGAGAAACTTTTTTTGATGACGACTTTATGCTGTAAAAAGATGAGAAATACCTTGGTATGCTCCTATTGTAAATTATATTGTTAGTGGTATTTTACCAATTAAATTCACAAAACACGAGGAAAAGAAATTCATTCATGATGTAAAATCATATTTTTCTGATGATCCTTATTTATATAAGCAATTTAAAGATTTAAAAATGAGACGATGTTTGCCTTATGAAGAAATTCAAGAGAATATTCAAAAATTTCATGATTTTGAATATGGATGACATTTTGGAAATGATATAACTGTTCATAAAATTTTACAATCTGGATTTTATTGGCCTACTCTATTTAGAGATGTTAATATATATATCAAAACATGTGATCAGTGACAGAGAGTAGGTAATATCTTAAGAAGAAATGAAATGCATCTAAATTTTAATTTGGAAATTGAAATTTTTGATGCTGGGAATTGGATTTCATGGGACCATATACACCCTCATTTGGAAATATAATCTTATTGATTGCAATAGATTACGTTTCAAAATAGATTGAATAAATCACTTTACCTCGTTGTGATGCTCGTAGTGTATCAAAATTTTTAATTAAAAATATTTATACAAAACATGAAATGTTGAGAGTAATCATTACCGACGAATGATTTCTTTTTAGAAATGCAACAGTTGCAAGATTGGTGAAAAACTATAATATAGTGCATAAAGTTGCAACTACTTATCATCCCCTGATGACTATTTTAATAGAAGTGTTTAATCATGAAATTAAGAGAATTTTGGAAAAGAGTGTTAATCCTAGTAAAATGGATTGGTCTACTAGATTAGATACTGCATTATGGGCATATAGGACATCCTATAAATCACATATATGAGTGTCCCCATATAGATTAATTATTTGGAAGACTTGTTACTTGCAAGTTGAATTGCAGCATAAAGCTTATTGGGCTATAAAATAATTTAATTTCAATTTGAAAGAATCAAGCGAGAAAAGATTATTGCAATTGAATGAGCTTAAGGAAATCAGAAATAAATCTTACGATAATGCGAGGATTTATAAAGAAAGGATGAAAGAATGGAATGATCAGAAGATAATAAAAAGAGAATTTGAACCTAGACCGGAAGTTTTATTATATAATACAAGATATAAATTATTTCCTACAAAATTGAAGTCTAGGTGGAAAGGGTCATTCAGAGTTGTAAAAGTCTATCCATATGGGGATGTTAATATTGAAAACCCCAAGACTGAAGAAATATTTAAAGTGAATGGGCACAGATTGAAATCATATTTTGATGGTCAAAGACAAACTTTTAAAGAAACAGTAATGTTCGGTCACCCAGAATATAACTGGGAATGTCTAGCTGATGACATTAAACCAAGCTCTTTATGGGAGGCAACCCATTTGTCTTTTTTAGTTTATTTTGTTTGAGATATTTCACGTATATTTAAGTTTATGTCTTTATATAGTATGTGTAGTTGATAAAATATTTAGAAACATATTTATTCACCTAATTTTATGAAAAAAAATTGAGAGATTATTGGATTGAAATTGAAATGGTGAAAATTTTAGAATTGGCGCATGATGCGTCAGACTGGCGCATAATGCGCCACTTTCTAGTTAGCTAGCGCATGATGCGCCAGATGGACACATGATGCATCACAGGTCCAAAAATGTTTAAAATGTCTCAAATGGAGGTTTTTGGCAATTTTTGGAGGTTTCTTCTCCATATAACTCTTAAAAACCACTCTAAACCATATTTTAGGGGGCAAAATGAGTAAAGAGTCACCATTTTTAAATTCCTATGGCTTCCCACTCTATAAACACTTCTAGATTTGGAATGTTCAACCGAAGAAAGTTTGTCAGTTTCGATGCATAAAAATTACATGATCAAGTTCTAATGAAGAAGAGGCTTAACAACGAAAGGGGATTTATGAATCGAGGATTCAACATGTCAAATACTCGAGTAGAACAGACTATTGAGCAGGGGCGTTGCGAAGTGCTTTGCTACACTACTACCACTGTTATTATTCTCATAGTAAAAGAATTTTATGTAAATCTTCATGAGATCAACCAAGGAATGATTTACGTACTTGGTACGTTTATGCAATTCACTCCTTTAATAATAAATAAGATGTTTATAATTGAAAATGTGCCTATTTTTTATTCTGCAAGCTTTACCCCTACAAGAGAGAATATGAATGAACTCTATCATTACCTTACAAATGAAGATGCTAATTAAGAGACCACAGATGATGGAAATGTAATTTTTCCTTCATCATTTTTAAATCAAGTTTGAAAAACCTGGCACATTCCGTTATATTAAGATCAAACATCATCTTCACTACATCCTCTTGAATTTTTTGATGTTTGATCTTAATATAACGGAATGTTTTGTGTAGTACTGTTTGTTTTGGTTTGTTATGTTGGATTGCATTTCCTTTTTAATGAACACTATCTATGTTTATGTTCTGAATTTTGATGTTTAGATTTTAGTATTATGATGTTCGTTTTCTTTAAAACACTTAATTTGATGCTTGTTAGCTTGAAAAATTTTAGTTTATATATAAATGTGAGTTTTCTGTTATTTGTAAAAGTTTGGAGTTAGTGTGATATTTATATATTCTTAGAAAGGTTTATTTGAATCAAATAGAGGTTGACGTAAAGCAGTACGGAGCACATTTCCATAAAAATTGAAATCTGGTAAATTTGAGCTCTGACGCATGATGCGCCAACATACAGAGCCTTGGTGCATATTGCTGCAAATTGGTGCATGATGCGCCAAAGGTCCAAATACGCTATATTGCCTAGAAAACCGTAATATTGCACGAAAAAACTCCATTTTTGCTACTTGAGTCATCTTCTACCTAAGGACCTTGGTCTAGGGCAACACACATTGTGAGCTAAAGAGAAGGATACAAAGGCTAACAACTATAGATTTTATCTTATCTAGATAAGAGCTTCACTTTAATTTAGAAATTTTTTATTTTCACCATGGATTTTGGGAGATCCAAAAATTGGAATTTTTGATGAAAATACTTGAAAAAAACTATTTGTGAAAAGTTTCTTACCGAATAAACTTGCTTAAGGAGTTAGATTTTTTATTTAAAAATTTATTTGGACTATATTTGGATTTTCGAAGAATTTTTTAATGGCTCCCAGTGTTAAGAGAGGAAGAGCATCCAAGGACTTGAACGAATGAAGATTTGTTAGTTTCAAAGCACAACATAGTTATAATACTCAAATGGAGACTAAGAGAATGATCCAAGAGCGAGCATTTGTAAACCCGAGTGGCGAGGTCGAACGACTGATTCTTGTCAGAAATTGGGAAAGATTCTACTACTTCACTGTCGTAGCAATTGTCCTGATGGTTCGGGAGTTTTATTCAAACCTGAGATTCACTAATGAAGATCACATCCTAGTTAGAGGTAAATAAGTTGAATTTACTGCTGATCGGATCAATACTTTTTATTGTATGAGGGGTGTATTTTTTTATGAATATATTGCATTTGAGATGTGTGATTCATCACTAGAGGAATTGATTGCATTTTTGAGTGATGAAAGGGTGGAATGGAAGATTAAGATTAACAAGATAGTTAACTTCCTTGCTTCCATGTTGACTATTCAGTCAAAAATATGACACCACTTCATTTGTGTCAGATTGTTGCCAACAAATCATTTGGCTGATGTTACTAAAGATAGAGTTATTTTCAACTATTGCATTTAGAACATGAAGGCAATAGGTGTTTGAGCACTTATAGTTCAGCATGCTCAAAGTTTTGCTGGTATTTCTACACCTGGAGGATTGGGATACCTTGCCTTGAATTTCATTCTATGTGAACAATCAGGGGTAGAATCCCATAAAAATGAAGAGCGATGGGAGTTCAAAATCCAATTGAGAGACATGTGATTCAGAGAGGTAGGCTCTCTACATTCGCTGCATGGGCATCCACTTCTAGATCTGTATCACTTGAAGTTATCATGGACCAACTGATAATTCAACAGATGGATATACTAAATATTCAAACTCTGTTGGGAGAGATAGGAGCATGGAATGCATATAATGATGAATTTCAGCAGAGAAGAATTCAACATGATATTGACTTTGAAAATGCCATGGTAAGACACCTTAGGGGTGAACCTAATGTGGACTTTCCTACTTGCCTCAGTTTCACTCCCAATACTCTCATTCATGATGAAGAAGTAGAAGAATAAGAAGATAAAGAATCAGATGATGAAGGGGAAAGAGATGAAGATTGATATTTTATGAGTCTAGTTTATTTTAATTTTGATTTCTGTTTGTTGTTTGTGTTTGCATTGGGATGTACTTTTATTTGAGACTTATTGTAGTAAAAGACTTTTTATGTTGTGTTGAGAGATGAATCTGCAATAGTAATTGTAGACTTTTACTTTTTCTGCATTTTTAGTATTTTCAGTTTAGTTTGTTAGTTTAATTTTTCAGTTTTTGTATTTATGTTTTTAATTCTCAACAAGTTTTCTAGAATATGTTTTAAAGCATGTATGTAGTTTTACAGTTTGTACCTGCAATATACTATAACCCAGTTTCATAGTCAAAAATCCTCTATAGGTCAGTTTTTATTTTCATGTATTTACTGTTTTCTTTCACCTGTTAGATTTTATATTCAAAATATTTTTAAAGTCATTTAAAAACTTAAGTTTGGGGGAAAGAATAATTTATTTTGAAAAGGAGTAACTAAATTTTATTTGTCCTTAAGTAACTATATTTTAAAAAATTAGTTTAAGATGGTCTGGGATATTAAGATTTAACTTTAAATGACTATATTTCTGTTTTAAGTATTATGGTAAATTTAGGTAAAGAGTTTTTAAAAATGAAGGTCAATTCTAAATTTTAAAATAGTTAGTATGATAGAATAAGTTTATATTTTTTCTATTTAAAGTAAAGGAAATTGCATTTTTGAAGTATTAAGAATTTTAGAGTTTCATGTAAGAAGAAAGGAATGAGACTTTATGAAAAATCATAAACTAATATGAATTAATAAAAGTAAAGAAAGGTATAAAGTTTTAACTTTAAGAAGAGGATAGTGAAGTTCTAATTCATTAAAGACTATCAAGATATAGTAATCCTCACTTGAAAAAATAAAAGAAAATAAAGGATTAAAAAGATCCTAAAAGAAAAGAAAAAAAAGAAAGAAAGAAGAATGAAATAAAAGAAAAAAAAAGAAGAAAAACAATTGAGGAGTAGCTTGAGGAGATGCCTAATAAAAAATTGGCTTCACTTGAATCAACTTAAGGAAGGAGCTTTATTACATTTTCTAAACTTATATTGGAGTATTAATATCATTCCTAGCAAGGTTTTCATGAAGTTTTTTTCATATAAATGTTCTAATTGTCCTTAATATGACAAATTATAATTCTTTTGAAATGAATAGAGATTCAGAAATTGTCAATTTGATTACTAAGTATTCTTAGACTTAGAACTTGAATCTAAGTTATTAAAGGCTTTTTCTTAAGTTTTGTTATTTTATTTATTACACTAAAGTATAAAAGTTATATGTTAATCTCTATCCTAAGTCATATACTTTTACGTACTAAAAGTCACTTGAGGATAAGTAACATTTAAGTTTTGGGGATTTTGTTGCACCAAAATAATATACTCTTTTAAGTAACTATTTTTGGTGAAATTACAATTTCAATAAGGGTATTTTTGTTTTTTGTTACAGTTATATAGTTTTTAGGCATTTGGAGTAAAAATGGCAAAAAGGATAAAATTTGGAGAAAAAAAAAGGCAATTTTGCATTCTAGCGCATCAAGCCCCAAAATCCAGAGAGCTGGCGCATGATGCGTCAGAGATGAATTTTTTAAATTAAGGCAGTTCGAGACGAATTTTGCCCAAATTTTTAAAGAGACACTTTTTTTACACACATATTGGAGTAATTTAATGCATCTTGACACTTTTGAAGGTTCTTTTATAAAGGGATATGACCCTTGGATCAAATGACACATCTTTTGAATTCAAAAAGTTAAATTTTGGAAAAAATTTTGGAGGGAATTTTAAATTCTTTTCCAAATGAGGCAACCTAAAATTAAAGAGGAAGACTTGATGAGGCTAAAGGGTGAGTAAAAGAAGAGGCTTTTGAGGGTGTGGCGTGAGAGTTGGAGAGAGAGAGAAGAGGAGATTTTCTTTTATGTTTGTATGAGGAGAGGGAAGGTGAGTGATTTCTTCTTCATTACATTTCTGAGAGAATTGTGAGTGATTGTAAAGAGAGAAAGGCTTGGAGAGAACTTCTAGTGAATTGTTTGGAAAGGATTTTGAGATAAGTAGTATTTTTATTTTTTTAGTTTTGTAAACTTATTTTTATATATGGAATTAAAGTTTTATTGTATCCTTGTCATGAATTCTGAGTATTCTTCTTTATCCTTCTCCCTACTTTAAAGATATGGTTTTGTGAAGAATAGATTTTGTTTTCTACGGTTTTAAATGATAATAATTAATGATGATTTGAACTTCGATCTTCATTTACTTTTTGATCTGGCGAATTGAAATGTTAAAACTTGTTGAGAGACATATGTTCTTAAATGAGATATGATTTCTACAACATAGGGAGAATCACATTTGATTTCATGGGAAACTATGACATCCATGCGATTGGGTGCAAATAAATAGGTAAATATACTTTTGTTGGATGCAGAATGAGAGATTTTAAGGTGACATATTAAAACCCCAAATTTGGTTCAGTTGATTGGAAACTAATGCAAGATTTTTAGCTCACAGGGGAGGGAGTAGTGGGAGATCTAGAGTGCAGCCGGTATCTTCTAGCCTAACCACAGAATTAGGGACCTAAATCTGGATTAATCAATGTTCTTTATAGTACTCGGAAGAGGGTAAAGAATAGGATTGCTCCTATTTGGCACAAAATAGTTTTTATATATGTTTTTAAATGATTTTAATTTCTTCACAAACCATATACTCATTATAAAGGGGAAGGATGTTTTCTTAAAATTTGAACTTTTCGTGACAATAAAAACTTTGTTTAGTTCTCGCAATTTTACTTTGACAGTTTAGTGTTTAGTTTAGTTTAATTTCTGTAATCTTACATCTGCATTGTAATTAACATTCACCTGAGATATCAATTTTCAAATTTTGTGCTTTACTATATTTTCATTTTTATTATAAATTAATTTAAATAAATTACTTCAGGATTTTCTAACTTCCCATTGGGATCGATATCTAGGACTTCATTAGAGCCCTTTATTACTTGAACAGTACGGATACTTGCATTGATTTTTAGGAGAGATTTGGCTATTTAAAAATACTTTTTAAGAATAAATTATTTTTATAAAAAGAGTTTTGTTACGATTATATTGCATATTTATTATAAATCTGCCTGAATCGAGTTCTTGGCGTCGTTAAGTGGTGTCAACTTCATAAATATTTGTATATACAAATCTCTATGTCAGTTTCCATGACTAGTCTTCTAGGATAGTCAACAGAAAAGTCCTATGGTTATAATTAAGGCTTCCAAGTAAGAGACTAGGCCTCAACAAAAAATGAGGTCAACAAATGGACCCCCAATAGGTGTGGTGTGTTGGGCAAGCACACCACACATATTGGTGTTGACGGAAGAGATAAGAAAACCAACACAGCTACCTAAGCCAAAATGTTCAAAGTAGAGGAGAAAGAAAATGAAAAGGTTTCCACTGGGGAGTAGATAGGGACTCCCTCTTAGAAATCGAAAGGTGGACTTCTGTAGACAACCATCTAAGATATTGATGGTCGTGATGAAGATTTGATTTGATTTAAAACAAAAAATTTTAATTTAAGTTGAAGTCAATTTGAATTTGATTTCAAGAAAATTTTAGGAATTAAGGATGTATGAAGAGACCAGATCAAGAGGAATGGGGAAGGAAAGCTCTGCTACTCACATTCAACCCAAGAGATAATGACAAGTGCTAAGAATGTCACATTAGAAAGGAAAGCTCAGGGACTCAAATCCAACTTAAGAGATGACAGAAAGAGAGTAGGAAAAATACCTATCCTGAGGGATTTGAATGAAGGTCTACAATCCCAAGTGCTGAGGAGGAAGTAGGACGGAGGCCTACAATGCTGTGGGAGTAGAACAGAGGTCTATAATTCTGAGTGCTGAGGTGAAAATAGGATGGAGATCTACAATCTTGAGGGAGTAGAATGGAGGTATATGATCCTAATTGCTGAGGTGGGAGTACGACAGAGGCCTATAATCTTGAGGGAGTAGAACGAAGGTCTATGATCCCTAGTGCTGAGATGGGAGTACGACGTAGATCAACAATTCTGAGTGCTGAAATGGGAGTAGGACGAAGGCCTACAATTATGAGGGAGTAGAACGGAGGCCTACAATCCTGTGTGCTAAGGTGGGAGTAGGACGGAGGCCTACAATATCGAGGTAGTATAACGGAGGTCTGCACTCCCAAGTGCTGAAGTGAGAGTAGGATGGAAGCCTACAATTTGAAGGTACAGAATGGAGGTCTACATTTTCGAGTGTTGAGGTTGGAGTAGTACAGAGGCCTACAATCCCGATGATGTAGAATGGAGTTCTTCAATCCCCAATGCAAAGGAGGGAGTAGGATGGAGGCCTATTTCAACGAAGTAGAATGGAGGTTTGCAAACCCATGTGCTTGGGTGGGAGTATGACAAAGGCCTACAATCCCGACGGAGTAAAATAGAGGTCCTCAATCCCAAGGGCTAATGTGGGAGTAGGACGGAGGACTACAATCTTGAGGAAGTAAAATGGATGTTTTGAATTTTGAGTGTTGAGATGGGATTACGACGGAGGAATACAATCCTGAAAGAGTAGAACAGAGTTCTACAATCCCGAGTGCCGAGGTCGGAGTAGACAGAGGCATTCAATCCCAAGTAAGTAAGAGGTTTACAATCCCAAGTGCTAGGCTAGACCAGGACGATGGCCTACAAGTCTGAGGAAGTAAAACAGTGGTCTACAATCTCAAGTATAGAGGGGGTTGTGGTAATTGCGGAGATTGTGGAGGATTTTGTGAAGCACGAAGAATGTGGAATGTGTGTGAAGAATGCACAATGTGAGAGAGACGTGGAAAATTTGGTTATCATTTTTATCATTTTGTTACATATTTTTTATTACCAGGGTATTTTTAAATTTGTTTTTTTTAATTAATTTTTTTAGTTTTGGATTTTACTTATTTCATTAAACTTTCTTTTTATCATTTTTGGTTCATTATAATTTAGGACCATCGTGTGGTGATGCCGCTTCTCATTAATCACACTGAAAGGCAACTCAACAAATATGTTGAAGTTCAAAAACTTAGTAAATTGTTTCCAAACATGTAGTACAACTGATCACATGCTGAAACTGCCCAAAACAACACTCTAAGTATATCCATTTAGAAACTATAGTATTACACATCACATCCTTTTTGCTCTAACACAGTAACAACTATCTATATGTTCCCTGAGACAAGCTTGTGATTCAGCTAACCTTCAAAGCCACGCTTCAAGATGGGAGTCCTTTCCTGTATATTTTGTGGTATAGCTTTCTCATGTCTCATGAATGAAATTTTTCATTTTTGTTGTCGTCCATTCTTCTTAATGTGACTGAGACTCTCAGGCATGGCACTCCAGGGATGCGATCCTTGGACATGTTTGCTTCATTTCCTTTCAAAATCAATACTGATCTGATTGGTAGTGGAATCTCAACTGATCGTTGAAGCTCTCAGGACCGATGATGTCTATCTCCCTCCCAAACTGGATGATGTTGTTGTTGATAAATCAAATTGTTTAGAATAGTCTGATGAAGTCATGATGATCGATGTGGGGAGGCATGCACTCAGGACCGATGATGTCTATCTCCCTCCCAAACTGGATGATGTTGTTGCTGATAAATCAAATTGTTTAGAATAGTCTGACGAAGTCATGATGATCGATGTGGGGAGGCATGCAATCTTCTTTTTCATAAATATTGATGATGCAGCTACATGGAATACAATCTGCAGGTAGCATATGATGCGGGTAGATTTAGTGTGTAAATTTTGCAAATATTTTTCAATATTACAAAATACACATGACAGATATATCAATAAATATGCAAAATAATCCAAACAAAATTACTTTTTTATGAAAATAATTTATCTTTAAAACTCTTTTTAAACTGTTAAATCTCCTTTAAAATCAATGCAAGTATACATATCACTCAAGTAATAAAGGGCTCTAATGGAGTCCTACATTTCAATCCCACAAAGAAGTTGGAAAAATCTATAAGTAAATTCTTAAAATTATTTTAAAATTTAAAATTACAAAATTAAAAGTAAATTTTGAAGTTTGAATATTAACTACTAAAGTGAATGCTATATAGAATGTTGTTGAAAGACAGAGTTAACTAACTGAAAACAAAAATTTTAGAAGTAAAATTACAAAACCTGAACAAAGTTTTTGTTCACTAAAAATTAAAATTTAAGAAAACATCCCTCCCCTTTACAATGAGTATATGAATTGTGAAGAGATTAAAATCATTTGAAAATATATATAAAAACTATTTTGTTCCAAATTGGAGCAATCCTACTTTTTACCCTCTTCCGAGTGCTATAAAGAACATTGACTAGTCCAGAGTTTGGTCTTTAATTTCGTAGTTAGGTTGGGAGAATACCGGTTGCCACTCCAGTGCTCCCACTACTCCCTCCCCTGTGGGCTAACAATCTCGCATTAGTTTTTCTTTAACTGGATCAAATTTGGGATTTTAATCGATCACCTTAAAACCTTCAATTATGCATCCAACAAAGTATATTTCCCTATTTATTTGCACTCATTTCAATGGATGACATACTCTCCCATGAAATTAAAAGCAATTCTCCCTCAGTTGTAAAAATCATAAAGCTTTTCAGAACATATGTTTCTCAATAAGTTTTAACATTTCAATTTGCCAGATTGAAAAGTAGATGAAGATCACATTCAAATCATCACAATTTATGAACATTTTAAATCATAGAAAACAAAATCAATTTTTTACAAAAAGACATATCTCAAAGTAAGGAGAAAGATAAAGAAGACTACTTAGAATTCATGAGAAGGATGCGACAAAACATAGATTTCATAAAGAAAAATAAATTTGCAAAACAAAAGAAATGAAAGACAACTTATCTCGCAAACCTTCCAAAGAAAATCTCTAAAAGTTCTCTCCAAACCTTTCTCTTCTTACAAACGCACTTAATTCTCTCTAATAAGTGTAATGAAGAAAAAATCTCTGACCTCCCCTCTCCTCTTACAACCTTAGAAGAAAATCTCCTCTTCTCTTCTCCTTGCCTTTCAGGCCACCCCCAATTACTTATTTGTTTCGTCCCCCCTAAACTCCTTGAAGTCTTCTTCTTTTATTTTGGGATGCCTCCAAGGAATTCAAAATTTCCTATAAAAGTCAACTCTTTTGAATTCAAAAGATGTGTCGTTTGATCCAAGAAACATATCCCTTCATAGAAGAACCTTATAAAGTGTGTAGATGGATTAAATTACTCCAATAGGTGTGTAGAACAAGAGTCCCTTCAAAATTTGTACAAAATGTTTTTCTTGAACAACTTTAATCCACAAAAAGTCATCTCTGGCTCATCATGCACCAAGCCTCTGTATTCCAAAATTCGTTCTTTTGGCTTCAAATTTCTTCCTTTTTTCCATTTTTTTCTCCATATGCCTAAAAATGATATACCTACAATAAAAAGACGAAAATATCCTTCTTTAAAGTTCAATATAACAAAAAAAGCATTAAATATGTATTTAAAATAGTATATTATCTCCCAAACTTATATGTTACTTGTCCTCAAGTGACACTTTTACTACATAAAAGCATATGACTTAGGATAGAGATTTACTTATAACTTCTATACTTTAGTTTAATAAATAAAATTGCAAAATTTCAGAAAAACCTTTAAAAACTTAGATTCAAATTCTATGTCCAGGAATACTTAGTAATCAAATTTATGATTTATGAATCTCTATTCATTTCAAGAAAAGTTGTAATTTGTCATATTAAGGACATTTATAGTATTCATATGAAAAAGAACGTCATGAAGACTTTACTAGAATTGTTAATAATACTCTGATACAAGTTTAGAAAAGGTAATAAAGCTCCTTCCTTAAGTTAATTCAAGTGAAGCCAACTTTTGATTAGACATCTCCTCAAGGTTCTCCTCGCTTATTTTTCTTTCTTTTCTTTTATTTTCTCTTTCATTTTTTTCTTTTAGGATCTTTTCAATCCTTTCTTCTCTTTTTCTTTTTCTTTTTTCAAGTGAGGATTATCATATCTGGATAGCCTTTAATAGTTTTGAACTTAACTGTCCTCTTCTTGAAGTGAAAACTCCATACCTTTCTTCACTTTATAAATTCATATTAGTTTATGAATTTTCATAAAGTCTCGTTCTTTTCTTCTTAAATGAAACTCTAAAATTCTTAGTACTTCAAAAATTCAATTTCAAAAATTCAATTTCCTTTAATTTAAATAGAAAATCGTAGTATTATCCTATCATACATAATATCTTTAACTTTAGAATTGACCTTCATTATTTAAAACTTTTACCCAAATTTACCACAGTATTTATAAAAATAAGTGTAGTCATTTAAAATTAAATCTGAATATCTTAGGTCATGTTAAATTAATTTAAAAAATATAGTAAATTAAGGACAAATAAAATTTAGTTTGCTTTTTATCAAAATAAATCCTTTTTCACCCCAAACTTAAATTATTAAGTAATTAAAAAATGTTTTAGTACAAAATTTTAGTAGGTGAAAGAAAACAGTAAATGCATGAAAATAAAAACTGACCTGTAGAGGATTTCTTATTATGAAAATGGACTCTAGTATACTACAGGTACTAACTTTAAAAACATACAGGCTTTAAAGCATTAAATGAAATATAATATATTCTTAAGAACTTGCTAAGAATAGAAATACAAAAACAGAAGAACAAAGCTGAAAATACTAAAAATGTAGAAAAAGAAAAAGTCTACAGTTAAAATTATAATTATGTCCAGAATACAACATGAATGTTCTTACTACAACAGTTCTCAAATGAATATATGACACATTTCAACTACAAATAACAAATAAACATAAAAAATAAACTAACACTTGACTTATAAAAGTATTCGTCTTCATCATCGTCATCATCTTCTTCTTCTTCCTTATATTTATCCCAAATTGGAGCACAGGGAGTGAAACTGGGGCAAGGAGAAAATTCCACATTGGGCTCTCCCCTAAGATGTCTCATCATAGCATTCTCAAAATCAATGTCATGTTGAACTCTCCTCTGCGGATATCCATCATTATAAGAATTTCTTGAGCCAATCTCTCCCAACTGACCTTGAATACTAACTCTATCCATTTTTTGAATCATGAGTTGGTCCATAGTGTTTTCTAATGATGCAAGGAAAGAAGTAGATGCCCCCGCAACTAATGTAGAGGGTCTTTCCCTTCTTCTCCCTTTAGATTCAAAAAATGAATCAACTACTTGAATCATATGCCTTTCAATAGGATTTTATGGTTGTAATCTTTCTTCATTTCTATGAGACTCTACTCTTGATTGTTCATATAAAGTAGAAATCATAGCAGGGTATACTACACCACTAGCTATAAAGCTACCAACTGTACTTCGAGCATGATGAACTATAAGTTCACCAACATTTATTGGTTTCATGTTCTAAATGCAATAGTTCAACACAACTCTATCTTTCGTAACATTGGCAAGATGATTTGTTGGCAATAATCTAGTAGAAATAAAGTGATGCCATACCTCTGACTGGATAGTCAACATAGAAGCGGGGAAGTTAACTATCTTGTTATTGTTAATCTTCCACTCTCCTCTTCCATTATTTAAAAAGGCAAGCACTTCATATAGTGATGAATCAGTCAACACGAATGCATTGTATTCATCATAAAATACATTCCTCAGTCCATAAAAAGCATTTATTCTTTCAGTAGAAAATTCAACTTGTTTACCTCTAACCAGTATGTGGTCACCAGCAGTGAACCTCAGGTTAGCGAAGAACTCTCAAATCATGGGGACAATCGCTACTGAAGTAAAGTAGAAGAATCTTTCCCAATTTAGGATCAACCTTTCGATCTCGCCACCCGGGCTTGCAAATGCCCGTTCTTGGAACAATCTTTCAGTTTCCATTTGAGTATTGTCATTATGTTGGCCCTTGAAGTTAATGAATCTTTGTGAATCAAAATCTTCGGATGGCCTTCCTCTCTTAACTGAGGGAGCCATTGAAAATTCTACGAAAATCCAAATAAATTTCAAATAAATTACTAAATAAAATATCTAACTCCTTAAGCAAGATTAATTGGTAAGAAACTTTTCACCATGACTTCTTTTCAAGCTTTTTCATCAAAAATCCCAAATTTTGGATCTTCTGTAGTATAGAAAAAATCCATGGTGAAAATAAAAAATTTCTAAGTTAAAGTGAAGCTATTACCAAGAGAAGATGAAATTTATTATTTTTGACCTCCAAAATCTTCTCTACCATCCTTAATAATAAGCCCTACGTCAAGGTTTAGAGATAGGAGATGACCCAAGCAGTGAGAATTGAGCTTATTCCTGCAATTTTGTGGGTTTTTAGGCAATTTGGTATGTACAGGTCTTTGGAACAACATGCGCCAAATCTGACACATCAAGTGCCAGCGCTCTGTAAATTGGCGCATCATGTGTAAGAGCTTAAATTCACCATATTTTGATTTCTATGAAAATCTACTCCATACTGTCTTACATCAACCTCTAATTAACTCAAATGAGCATTTTTAAGCAAACAAAAACATCACTCTAACCCCAAACTTTCACAAACAACACAAAACTCATATTTATATATATATATATATAAAATTTGCGCTATTACAAACTAATAATATTCAAGCCAATAAACATCAAATTCGGTGTTCTAAAGCAAACCAACATCCTAACACTGAAATGTAGACAAGAAAATACAAAGCATAAACATAGATAGTGCAATAATAGAAAGGAAATGCAATCCAACTTAACAAACTAACACAAGCAGTATTGAACAAAACGTTTCCTACATAAATTAAGTTCAAACATCTTCTTCACTCTCGTCCTCCAAGATATCTCCCATCGATTGGTAGTGGACATACATATTGTAGATGGGTCTATATGGAAACTCATCAGTTGAATCCTCTCCAATCCAATAATATTTTATGAACATATGTACCAAACCATCTTCAATACGCCTAGTATGTTCATAATGTTCCTTTAGTCTCCAAAACAGACGATCCAACATTTTAGAAATAGTCCAATCACATTAATAAGATTCTGCATCTCTTTCTCTATCTCCTTGATTCTCTTCAAAAGTGCATTCGAATTATAGTAAGGTTGAAAAGGTGATGAATTCTGAGATTCTTGATCCATCAACACATTCATACAATTTTTATCTCCCATTGCAATACAGATGCAATAGACTTCAAGATCTATCGGCTTCCAAGGAAGAAGCACTTTTTACCAACTTTCATAAAGTACTTACGAGTGACTGCACGGTAGAAAAATAGTGGATGGATGTTTATGTCCAGTTGCAGATCCATTGACAATCAAACCCAAAACCAGTTTTACAATTATGGCTCCAATATCAAAAAGTTTTCCAATTTAAATACAATAATTTAAAATAACGCTCTCCTTCATTACCTTACTAATCTTCATGGTGGGCAGTAATTTCAAAGCAACAAAGAAGTGTCATGGCTTAGAAACAGGATTTAAAAATGATATGGAAAAACTTACATTCCCATCATCTCTGGCCTCCCAATTCGCATGTTCATCCGTAAGGTATTGGTAGAGTTCATTCATATTGTCTCTCGTAGGGGTAAAATTCACATAATGGAAGATAGGCACATTCTCAATCATAAACATCTCGTTTATTCCTAGGTAGTGAACTGCACAAACCTGCCTCACACAAAGATTGTTCCTTAGTTGATCCCATGAAGATTTTCATAAAGCTCTTTCACCACAGGGATGAGTAAAGTTGCTGTAGAAAATCTCTTCTCAGTGCCTCTACGTAATAGTTTTGTTCACTCAAGTATTCAGTGTGTTGAATCCTCAATTCACAAATCCCCTTTCTTTGATTAGCCTATTCTTCACTAGAACTTGATCATGCAATTTCTAGGCATCAAAACTAACAAACTTTCTTCCATTGAAAATTCTAAATCTCATAGTATTTTTTGAATGGGTAGCCATTGAACTTGAAATCTAGTGGTTTTTCCTTCGTTTCTCCCCTTAAAATAGACTATAGACTTAGGATTTGGTTTTTTAGGAGTTATAAGGAGAAGAAGCTACCAAAAATTCCCAAAAATTGCTTTTTGAAACGTTTAAGTCATTTTAGTTGTCGCGGTGCATCATGCATCGACTCTCTGGAATTTGAAGCATTATGCACCAGTTCAAAAAATCGCACTATTTTGATTTAGATCAAATAAATTCTCAATTTTTCCACAAAATTAGCAAAATCAAGATGTTTCTAAATATTTTTTTCAAATACACGGACTTCATAAAGACCTAAACATAAATACACACAAAATATTTCAAACAAACAAAACACTTAAAAGCAAACTAAATAAAGATTCATACGGGTTGCCTCCCACAAAGTGCTTGGTTTAATGTCGTCAGCCCGACATTCCCAGTCTCATTCTGGGACCCAATATTACAGTTACTTTAAAAGCTGGTCTTTGACCATCAAAACATGGTTTCAATCTTTGTTCATTCACTTTAAATATCCTTCGAGTCTTGGGATCATCAATATTAACTGCTTTATAGGGATAGACTTTTATAACTCTGGATGACCCTTTCCACCTAGACTTCAGTTTCCTAGAAAATAATTTAAATCTTGTATTATATAATAAAACTTCTTATCTAGTTTCAAATTCCCTTTTTATTATCTTCCGATCTGTTATCTTTTCATTATAAATCCTCCCATTATCATAAGATTTATTCCTAATTTCTTAAAGCTCATTCAATTATAAAAATCTTTTCTCGCCAACTCTTTTTAAATTAAAATTGAATTCCTTTAAATTTCTTCAAGCTCATTCAAATTCCCTTTTTATATATTCCATTTTACTAGGATTAACACCCTTTTTCAAAATTCCCTTAATTTCATGATTAGAGACTTTTGCTAAACCACTAGATGGGGGATGATAAGCAGTTGCAATTTTATTCATTACAATTTATTTTTCCACCAATCTTGCATCTATTGCATTTCTAAAATGAAACCTTCCATCGGTAATAATTAATCTCGGCATTCCATATCTTGTAAAAATATTTTTAATTAAAAAATTTGAAACACTCCGAGCATCACATCTAGGTAAAGTGACAGCTGCAATCTATTTTGAAACATAATCCACTTATATATATATATATATATATATATATATATATATATATATATATATATATATATA
>JXCR01137756.1:48890-82369 GCA_002079205.1 Phalaenopsis hybrid cultivar | reverse complement strand
AACAAATTTTTAATTAGGCACTAATCCTCAAGCTTCTCCTCCCTTACATTTCTTTTCTTTTTTCTTTTCTTTTTCTTTTTTTCTTTTTCTTTTTCTTTTTCATTTTCTTTATTTTTCTTTTTCAGGCAAGGATTACAATATATTAATAGGTCTTTAATGATTTTAAATTCCACTTCTCCTTTCCTAAAGTAATGTCTTGATATAAAAATTTTACTTTTAAATATAATAATAGTTTCGAAATTCATTTTAATAAACGAAATTTAAATATTAAAAATAAAAGTCTAGTAATAAAAGAAATTTAAGTATCAAAAATAAAAGTCTAAATTATCTAAATTTTTCAAAAATACAATTTTTCTTACTAAAGATAGTCACTTATATTAATCATTTTCTATACTAAAAATTTTTAACTTAAAGTTTTTGTTCATTACTTAAACTTTTAACTAAATCTCCTTACTCATTTCTAAAATCAAATTTTACTTCCCTAATACAACTTCATATACATCATAATCAATTTTTCTTTTAAAATCAAATTCATTTGTAGTACGNATATACATCATAATCAATTTTTCTTTTAAAATCAAATTCATTTGTAGTACGTTTGAGAACAAATAAAATTCCAGTTTTGAAAATATTTTTCATCCCCCCAAACTTAAATTTTTAACAGATTAAATAGTTTAGCATCAGATAGTTATATAGGCAGGAAATGAAAATTAAAATAACATGCTAACAAGAATTTTTACTTCCTAATTATACAAGTATAAAACTAAAAACGTGAGTAAAACTAATTTTTGATCAAATTTTCTAACATTTTATTTTAGTTTAACATGTAGAGATTCAAATAGACTTCTAAACAGTAGGTATAAACATAAAAGCAAACATTCACACTAATCATGATAAAAGAAAAATATAAGGCACCAGTTTCTAAATTTCAAGTTTAAGATCTAAGCTAGCAAGATTTTCTACTTTATAACAGATATGAAATTAAGTTAAGTCCTAAACTAACTAAATCACAGTACTAAAAACAAAACAACATTTACTATCCTAAAATTTGAAAAATAAAATATTAACTACCACAAAAAGTCATAATAATAATAAAACATAAAAGTCCAAAACAACACACACATGCAAATGTAGGAAGCGCAGACCACACAGTTCATATCATTTTACAATCATAAAATGAATCTCTCAGCTCTACTCTTCATCCTCAGATTCACCGCTGTACCATTTATTTGTAGGCTCATATTCAGGATATCGAGGATATGGAGGAAATTGCACTCCTGGTTCACCTCTAATTAGACTCTCTAAGGATAAGTGGAATTTATCTTCATAATCACTCTTCCTTCTAATATAACTATTAGTATGATATACAAAATGCTCTAAATTTTGTACCTTATCAGCAGTAAAATTGATATTATCCATTATCTTCTACAACAACTCATCCTGAGTCTTGGTATCACCTCTAGATGTAGAAGCACGTAAAGTAGATGGTCTATATGAAGATGCAACAGAGATCTCTAATCCATAACTCCTAGAAAATCCTCCTCTCCAGCCAAAAATCAAATGCTCAGAATAAGTCTTCACATTCACCTTCGTGATGGGCTTTAGAGGTAACAGAACTTCCTCCCAACTATCATACTTTACTCCAGCATGCTCAGATAAAGAAATTATCAAGGAAGCAAATCCCATACCTGCAATAGTTACAGCAGTAGCAGAACTGATGATAGTGTGATAGATCAAAGCCTCTACGTTGACGGGCTTTCCCTTCTGAAATACAATAATTCAATGTTGCATTCTCTCTAGTCACCTCACTGAGATGATTGGTTGAAAGCAAATGAACAGAAATGAAATAATGTCAAGCCTTTGAAGGTGCACATAACTTTGAAGTTGGGAAATTTATTGTCCTCTTATTGGTAATCTTCCAAAGTCCTCTCCCAATAGTCAAGTATGAAATAATCTCGTCTAACTCTGCTTCCATAGGACTATAATTCGCATAAAAAAACAAAGTCTCTAGTGGTAAATGGTAAAACAAGTTGAAAACCTCTGAAGAAAAAGGAACCAACTTCTCTCAAACCATAACTCAATCGTCCTCAGCCTCTGGGAGATTTACATAAAACTCCCTTAGAATAGAAATTACAGTGACAACAGAGAAACAACAGAACTGTTCCCACTATCGGCGGACTATCAGGTCTTTCACTTCTCCACCTGGACTCTTAAGATATCACTATTGAATCAATTTTTGTGACTGTAAAGCATCACTATATCAATCCTGAGCTTTTGAACTGACAAATTTGCTCAAATCAAATGGGCTATTTTTTCTGCTCCTTCTTTTCATTTGGTGCCATTCTACAAATTTTGATAAATTCCAAAAATAACTTTAAAAATAAAGTTTAAATCACTAAACTAAACTTCCAAAAGCACTAACTAAACTTCCAAAGTAATTTCCATAAATTTTTCTTCACTTTTTACCATGAATAGTAAATTTTTGAAATCTTCCAAATGTGCTTAAAATGTATGATAAAAATCTAAAATTTTTACATAGAAGTAAAGCTCTTACCTCAAGGAACTTGGATTTAGCAAATCTCACTTGATTCCACCAAGAAATCTCCAAATTTCACTTGCCCTAGCCCTCAAAATTGCAATCTTCAGTTGGGGAAGACGATAGGAGGAGTTAAAAATGGTATTTTCGGACTTAAAATTCACTTTTAACCATTCACAAACCAGTTTTCATAAACCGGCTAAGCACAGGTAAGTGGCGCATAGGCACCTGCCTCTCGGGTTAGCTCGTGCTTAAGTGCGAGATGTGGCACTTAGGCACCAGTGCACAATTTTTGAAATTTTTAATTTTAAGTAAATTGCACTATTAGCCCAAGTAAACCCCCTCTAAATGGTCTCATAGCACGTAAATGACTATTTTTACTTCTTATAACTCCCTTCTCTCTCAAAATTCTCCATAATAATTAATTTAATTAGAGGCTAAAAATAACACAAATTTTCACAAAAATAAACTTATATTAATTCACAAACAAGTACAAACACATTTAACACTTAGTTCTCTCTCCAAATAGTCTTGGATAAGAAAATTTTCCTAAGTACAAAACACAAGTACAAACACATTTAACACTTATTTCTCTCTCCAAATAGTCTTGGATGAGAAAATTTTTCTAAGTACAAAACACTTAACACACATTTACAATTACACACATAAGTGACCCAATTACTAAACACATGACATAAACACTTACACATTTAAAAACAAGAATCCTAACACATAATTTTTAACACTTAACTTAATGCCACTCTTCATTAGAAGGAACAAATTATTGTTTCTCAGTAGTCCCTCCAGGAATATAGAGTTGATAAAACAGACGGTGGTGATGAGCTCTAATATTATCATCTATGATCCACTTTTACTTAACGAACATCGTCTTGTTCGCTTCCTCTATATAGCTGGTATGACTGCATTGCATCTTAAGTTGCCACTCAATATGTTCTACATGAGCATGCAATTCAAGCACCTTAGTCTGTAATATTGATATGGTATTCTCCATCTTGTTGATCTCTTCGATATCCCTTCAATACTAATGGCTAAGAAATTGTTATACATCTCCTGCTCACTTTGACTAATGAACTTCTTCTTCATGGCTTCTTCCTTCTTCTTCAAATCCATCTTCCATGAAGACATTTTCTCTAAATCTCTCTCTTTCTTAGACTTTAGGGCTTAAAATAATCAGTGGTGAAATTCTTTCAAAAACCTCTTATATTTATAGGCCTAATTCCCCCTCATAACTTCTAGGCACGATTAGAAACTGCAAAGACACGTTTATTCCAACTAAATTGCAGTTACACCTTCTAGAAATCAAAATTTGCACATATGATTAAATCGTTGTGCTTAAGCGCCAGATATGGTGCTTAAGAGCCAACGCACACTTTTGCACTAGTCAACTTAATGTCCAAATTCTCATTCAAACATGTCTGGGTCACTAAATAAAGTCTAAAAATCATTACTATCACATAAATAACTTAAAATGCTACCCCAAATTTATTAATTAGACTCAAAACAACAATCAAAGAAAAAACGCACTGATAACTATGGGTTCCCTCCCACAAACCGCTTGGTTTTACGTCGTCAGCCCGACGTAATCAGTACTCATTCTGGTTGACCCAACATTATTCCATCATTATATTTATGCTGATCCCTTATCTCTTCAAGCTCATTTAATTGTAACAATCTTTTCTCAGCAGCATCTTTTAAACTATAATTGAACTCTTCAATAGTCCAATATGTTTTATGCTCAAGTTCAACTGGTAAGTGACAAGCATTCCCAAATATTAGCCTATATTGGGACATTCCTATAGGAGTTCAATATGCAGTCCTATAAGCCCACAAAGTATAGTCAAGTTTCACTAATCAATCCATTTTTGTTGGATTCACAGATTTTTTCATAATTTTTTTAATTTCCTAATTGAATAATTCAGCCAAACCACTTGTCTGGGGATGATAAGCAGTAGCAATCCTATGATTTGTATGATATTTCTTTAATAACTTCTACATAATGGAAATTCTAAAATGACTTCCCCCATTAGTAATGATAACTCTCAGCATCCCAAATCGATAAAATATGTTAGTTTTCAAAAATTTTGCAACACTTTGAGCATCACATCGAGGTAAAGCAACAGCTTCTATTTATTTAGATACATAGTCCACTGCTAATAGAATATATAAATTTTTGAAAGATGTTATAAATGGTCCAACAAAATCTAATACCCAAACATCAAATATTTCAACTTCTAGCATATATTTAAGGGGTATTCTCATTTATTTTAGAAATATTGCCTACTCTTTGACATCTATCACAAGTTTTGATATAAGCATTAACATCTCTAACAATTGTAGGCCAATAAAATCCAGATTATAGAATTTTATACGTTTTTTTATCAACACCAAAATGTCCCCCAAAATCAAAATTATGACATTTTTGGATAATTTCATAGGTTTCTTCTAATGGTACACATCTTCAAATGATCAGATCATTTCCTTGTTTATTTAAATATGAGTCAACTTAAAAATAAGTCTTAGCTTCATAAATAAATTTCTTCATTTGTTGGTATGTCATTCCATAGGGTTTAAGATCACTAACAATATAGTTCACAATGTCGGCATACCACGGAACACGCCACTCATTTACAGTGAACAATTTTTCATCTGGAAAATGTTCATTAATTTATTTTTCAGAGCAGAGTAGTTTTTCTAGTTCAAGCCTGGACAAATGATCAGCAATTTAATTTTCAGTTCTCTTCCAATCTATTATTTAAAAATCAAATTCTTGTAAAAGAAGAATCCATCTTATAAGTCTCAGTTTAGTATCCTTCTTTTTCATTAAGCACTTAATAGCAGAATGAAGTAAAAGAAGAATCCATCTTATAAGTCTCGGTTTAGTATCCTTCTTTTTCATTAAGTACTTAGTAGCCATCTTATAAGTCTCGTTTAGTACCCTTCTTTTTCATTAATTACTTAATAGCAGAATGATCTGTATGCACTATACAATGAGTTCTAATCAAATATTATCTAAATTTATCAAAGGAATATACTATTTCTAATAACTCTTTTTCAGTTATTGTATAACTAATTTGAGTTTTATTAAGATTTTTACTGGCATAGTAAATAACTTTGAAAATTTTATTATATCTTTATCCTAAAACAGCTCTAATAGCATAATCACTTGTATCACACATAAGTTCAATAGGTTTTTTCCAATTTGGTGAAACTATAATTGGTGCAGTAATTAATTTTTATTTTTATAATTTAAAAGCTTTTAGGTATTCCTCATCAAAATTGAAAATTCCATCTTTCTCCACTAAGTGGCATAAAGGCTTAGCAATCTTAGAAAAGTCCTTAATATTTCGCCTGTAGAATCCAACATGTCCTTAAAAACTCCTCATTTCCCTTACATTTGTTGGATAAGGTAAATTAGCGATCACTTAACTTTTAGCAGGATCTACTTCCATATCATTTTCTGATATTTTATTACCTAATAAAATTCATCCTGCTACCATAAATTGACATATTTCCCAGTTAAGGACTAAATTTATTTCTTCACAGTGCTAAAGAACTTTAGATAAATGTTCTAAACATTTGTTTCTTAAGAGCGCTTAAGAACTTTAGATAAATGTTCAAAACATGAGTCAAATGAAGTTCCAAACACTGAAAAGTCATCCATAAAGACTTCAATCCCCTTTTCATATAAATCACAAAAAAATGCCATCATACATCTTTGAAATGTAGTAGGGGCATTACATAAACCAAAGGGCATTCTTCTAAAAGAAAAAGTACCATAAGGACTGGTAAATATTATTTTCTCTTGATCCTCAGGAGATATTTGAATATGGTGATAACTGATATATCCATCCAAAAAATAAAAGTATTTTTGCCCAGCTAGAGGTGATAACCAGTATATCCATCCAAAAAACATAAGTATTTATGCCCAGCTAGTCTATCCAACTATAACCGGTATATCCATCCAAAAAACAAAAGTATTTATGCCCAGCTAGTCTATCCAGCATTTATTGAATTTGGTGATAACCAGTATATCCATTTAGAAAATAAAAGTATTTATGCCCATCTAGTCAATCCAGCATTTGATCTAGAATAGGGTAGTGGAAAATGATCTTTTCTAGTGGAAGATTTAATTTTCTATAATCAATGCATATTTGCCACCCTATAACTTGTCTAGTAGGTATTAACTCATTATGGTCATTCATAGTTACAGTTACTCCTCCGTTCTTAGGAACACAGTGAATTTGACTAACTCATGCACTATCTGAAATATGGTAGATAATTCCAGCTTCTAACCACTTTAAAATTTCTTTCTTAAAAACCTCTTTCATAACAGGATTTAATCACCTTTGTGGATCAACCACTTTAAAATTTCTTTCTTAAGAACCTTTTTCATAACAGGATTTAATCAACTTTGTGGATCAGCCCTGGGTTTGCGGTTTTCTTCCAGATTAATTCTATGCATACAAATTGAAGGACTAATTCCTTTAATATTAGCAATTATCCATTTAAAGGCTTTCTTAAATTTTTTAGGATTTTCATAGCTTTTCTTCTTCATCCTTTGTTAACTTCGAGGAAATTATAATAGGTAAAGTAGAGGAATCTCTTAAAAAGGCATATTTAAAATTTTTAGGAAGAAATTTCAACTCAAATTCTGGAGGTATTTCAATCGATTGATTGTTCCGGAAGTAATTTCAACTCAAGTTCTGGAGGTTTTTCAATAGATGGACAAAATGATTTATTGGAAGTAATTTCAACTAAAGGTTTGGAGGTTTTTCAATAGATGGAAAAAATGATTTATCTTTATGGATATCGTGTCCAAAATTTCAAAACTTTCTTGAACATAACTTGAATCTTCCTTAAAAAGGTTTACACAATGATCTAATTCCTCTTCTTTCTCGTGTTCTAAATCTTTTTATTCAGATTTTGCTTCATAAGTAGTCTTGGAATGGCATTCGCTCAGATATCTTATAACATCAATCCTATAGCATTCATCATCTTTACCTTTTACAGGGTATTTCATTAATTTTGAAATGTTAAAAGTAATAGTTTGATCTTTGACACACATTGTTAATTCCCCTTTCTGCACATCTATCATTGCTCTTCTTGTGGCTAGGAAAGGTCTCCCCAAAATGATAGGTATCTCTTTATCTTCTTCCATATCTAGCACAATGAAATCAACAATAAAGACAAATTGAACCACTTTCTCTAGGACATCTTCTATAACTGTTTTAGGATAGGTTATTGAACGATCTGCTAACTGCAGAGTTACATTAGTAGGGGTTATTTCTCCTAATCCTAATCTTTTAAATATTAAAAATGGTATAAGGTAAATGCTTGCACCTAAATCACATAAAGCTTTCCCATAAAATTTGTCTCTTATTGCACATGGAATTGTAAAGCTACCAGGATCTTTAAGCTTTTTAAGAAGTTTCTTTTGAATTATAACACTGCACTCCTCACTAAGTGCAAGAATCTCATTATCTTTAAACTTCCTTTTTTTGTTGAGAATATCCTTCATAAACTTTACGTAGCTTGGTATTTGTTCTAAGGCTTCAGCAAATTGAGTATTGAATGTAAGCTTCTTAAGTATTTCTAGAAATTTTAGAAATTGCTTATCCAACTTCTATTGTCAAATTCTCTGAGGAAATGGAGGTGGTGGTTTTTCTAAATCAATTTTTGGCAGAGAAATAGGTTTTTCAGAATCTTTTGGAGTGTCCTCTTTTGATCCTTCAATTTCTTCTCTCTCTACTTCAATCTCTTTTTAAACCCTACCTTCCAACTCTCTTCCGCTTCTATGTTGTGCAGCTTTAACTTGTTCTTTATTTTGGTCTTTTGGATTTGATTCAGTATTTCTAGGAAGTGTTCCTTGGGATCTACTACTTAATGAACTTGCAATTTGCCCAGGTTGATTGTCAATATTTTTAATTGTAGCTCTTTGACTTTGTAACTGATTACCCATTTGTAACACCACTTCTTCTATAGACAACTTCTTATCCTTAAATTGTGTATTACTGTTGAAACCTAGAGGATAAGTAGATCTGTAATTATTATTCCCTTCATTGTTCAAGATTTCCAATGGGTTTACTTGGTTTTTCCCCCATTATTGATTATTAACACCCGAATTGTTATTCCAGTTAAAGTGGGATGGTTCTTCCTATGTGGGTTATAATAATTGGAATATTCTGCTTATTATTTATGGCAGTCAAAGTCTCTAGTGATATTTTAGAATCTACCATTTGACCTAATCAATTTTCTTCAATCATGGAAATTGGTTAAGAAAATTTCATTCCAAATTGGTCTAACTTCCTTGAAATTGCAGCAACTTGATTTGCTAACATAGTAAATGCATCAGTTTCATGAATATTGTCTACTTTCTTTAAATTGGTCTAACTTCCTTGAAATTGCAGCAACTTGATTTGCTAACATGGTAAATGCATCAGACATTTGGCTTAATGAATTCTCTTCAATCATGGAAATTGGTTGAGAAAAATTCATTCCAAATTGGCTTTGACCTAATGAATTCTCTTTAATCATGGAAATTGGTTGAGAAAAATTCATTCCAAATTGGTTAACTTCCTTGAAATTGCAGCAACTTGATTTGCTAACATAGTAAATGCATTAGTTTCATGAATATTGGTTACTTTCTTTGGATTCACCCTCTTAGAAGGCCATTAAAAATTATTGGTAGTCATCTCTTCAATTAAAGCATAAGCGTCATGAAATGGTTTTGGCATCAATGAACCATCAGCAGCGGCATCGATAATAGATCTAAGAGAACTAATTAATCCATTATAAAAGGTTTAAATTATTAACCAATCTGGTATAGCACTGTGTGGACACTTTCTTAAGATTTCTTTAAACTTTTCTCTTGCTTCATAAATAGATTCCCCTTCAAATTGATTAAAAGATGTAATATCATTTATAAGCGTCGTAGTTTTTTATGGTGGAAAATATTTAGCAAGGAATTCTTGTGCTAAATCACCCCAAGTTCAGATAGATCCAGGTGCTAACGAATTCAACCACATCTTAGATTATCCCTCAGTGAGAAAGAAAATAACCTAAGACTTATGGCATCATTTGAAACACCAGCGTATTTAAATGTAGCACATAATTCAAGAAAATTGGTAAGACATAAATTTGGATCTTCAGTTGGTGATCCCCCAAATTGATTATTTGATACCATTTGGATAATAACAGGTTTAAGCTCAAATGAATTAGCCACTAAAGTAGGTTTTTGAATATTACAATGAAGTTCATCTGCAGTAGGGTTGGCATTATCTCTTGAAGGTCTAAACTCTTGATGAATTTCAGCATTTTGATTATTTTGGTTTGCCATTTCTATATTTTTTTTAGATTTTTCAAGATTTTTAATTTTTTTGATTTTTCTGATTTTTCAAGTAGTTCTTTCTAATTCAGAATCGTAGGACACTAGTCCGTCA
This sequence comes from Phalaenopsis hybrid cultivar, assembly GCA_002079205.1. Classification (NCBI taxonomy): domain Eukaryota; kingdom Viridiplantae; phylum Streptophyta; class Magnoliopsida; order Asparagales; family Orchidaceae; genus Phalaenopsis; species Phalaenopsis hybrid cultivar. Next base: position 72,373 of record JXCR01137756.1, on the reverse strand, counting down.
GAACCTGAACTATGCATAAGCTAAAATAAAATAAAATAAATAAAACAAAACATATAAAATACAATATTTAAAGTTTAAATAAGACTTTCTAAAAATAGAAATTTATTAAATTTCTTCTCCGGCAACGACACCAAAAACTTGATCCCGACTCAATGCTTATGCATAGTATAACAATACTTTTTAATTTATAGATATTTATATTGGGATACTATGCAAGTATACATATCATTATCAAGTAATATAGGACTTTTTGATTAAGACATGAATATCGAACCCACAGAAAATATTATGAAATATGCACCTTTTAGAAAGTTTTCTAATTTTAAAAAGATAATTACTTAAACTAAAAACTATTTTTGCAAGAATTTAAAATTTGAATATTTTTGGTATTTTTGATATTTTAACAAAATAGTAAAAAGATATCTAAAGTTTTTGTGGAAGAAAAGTACTTAATATGAAAATATCTTTCTCCTTATCATGAATTAGTAATAAGTATAGGAATTCTATTGTGGAAGTATGCAAATTGTGTTGTGTCAAATAAGAGCAATAAAATCCTGTACCCTTACTAGAGATGTTATAAAGAACATTAGCTAATTTAAAGTTTGAATGGTTCTGAAGACCGGCTAGGCAGGGATGATACTAGCTTTCACTCTAGAGTTCCCTCAATTCCCTCCACCTGGGAGCTAACATTCTCATATCAGAACCTAAAATAATAAACTAAGTTGGGGCTTTAACCTGTCACTTTAAAGTCGTCTAACTCTACACCCATTAATGAATATTTCCCTATTTATTTGCACTCAATCATATGAACTACATTCTCATTCATACAACCTCATGTGATTCATTCCAATTGTTGACTGACATAATACCAGCCCGGTTCTTACATGTTCTCACAACAAATTTTAACCTCTAGATTGGCCAAATCAAGAAGTAAATGAAGATGGATTTAAATCATCACAACTTCTTCCAACATTAAAGATCAATACTCTCCACAACATCCATCCAAAACTTAATAACTAAATCATCACAACTTCTTCCAACATTAAAGATTATACTCTCCATAACTTCCATCCAAAACTTAATTACTTATCATTTTAAGAAGAAAGATAAAGAAAAAAACTTCCATCCAACACTTTAATTACTTATCATTTTAAGGAGAAAGATAAGGAAAACTACTCAATGAAGTGCATGGATTTAAATCATCACAACTTCTTCCAACATTAAAGATCAATACTCTCCGTTATTCCATCCAAAACTTAATTACTTATCATTTTAAGAAGAAAGATAAAGAAAACTACTCATAATCTATGGAGAAAATGGAGTGCATGGATTTAAATCATCACAACTTTGTCCAACATTAAAGATCAATATTCTTTACAAGTCTGATTTAAATCATCACAACTTCTTCCATCATTGAAGATCAATACTTTCCACAACTTTCGGTTCATGGATTTAAATCATCAAAACTTCTTCCAACATTAAAGATCAATACTCTCCACAACTTCCATCCATATTTAAATTTTCACAACTTTTTCCAACATTAAAGATCAATACTCTCCACAACTTCCATCAAATTTAATTACTTATCATTTTAAGAAGAAAGATAAAGAAAAAATCCATGGAGAAAACAAAACCACACTTTAGTTTAAAAGAAGAAATCATTGTGAAACCAACAATAAATCTCGATTCAAAACCAAAAGTAGTCTAAAACAAAAAGATAAAAACTTATCTCAAGTCCTACACCAAACTCTTGAAATTCTTTTGAATCTCTTCCCTTTTATAATCACTCAAGAGAAAATAACAAAAAGAATAAAGTAAATAAAAAGTGGTTCTTGAAAATCTCTCTGAACTAACTCCCTAGAGAGGTACTTTCAAAACTTGTCAATATTTTCAGGACCTTTTTCTAAGTCCTCTCTTCTTTCTTTTATATTTTTCCAAGTGGTGCCTTGGGATCTCTTCAAAATGTGTCTTGATTTGATGGATTTACCTAAGTGACGCATCAGTTCATGATAATTTTTGTCCATGGTGGTTACAACCACCTATTGAGTAAATGGGTGCTTCAAAAACCTCTTCAAAATTCATGAACACCAATTTTACTCATCTAGTAACTTCCACTAACACTTAAGCGTTGGGTCTCGGCGCATAGGCGTGGCTTTCTCTGTTTAACCGGCGCGTAAGCCCCGGATCTGACTCTTAGGCGCCAAAACTCTTTTGCACAATTTTTCACCTTTTTGCTCCAAATTTGATCTTTTTTCACTCATTTAAGCATTTTTTATATTTTTACTTGTATCTACAGGAAAAACACAAAAAAACCTTCCATTAAAGTACAATATCTCAAAAATAGGTGTAAAAATGTGTCTAAAAATACTATATATTTTAGGTGTATCACATTCACTCAGATATCTTATAACATTAATTCTATAGCATTCATCATATTTATCTTTTGCAGGATATTTCATTAATCTTGAACTATTGAAATTAATAGTTTAATCTTTGACGTGCATAGTTAATTCCCTTTTCTAAACATCTATCATTGCTCTTCATGTGGCTAGGAAAGGTCTCCCCAAAATGACAGGTATCTCTTTTTCTTCCTTCGTATCCAGCACAATGAAATCAACAGGAAAGATAAATTGTTTCAAATTCACTAGGACATCTTCTATAAATCCTTTAGGGTACATTATCAAACAATCTGCTAACAACATGTCGGCACTTTTTTGAGTGGAGGAGTTGCCTATTGGAAGCTATCGGTCTCCAGAGTCGAAATCTCGTCGCCCACTTCGAAAGGACATTTTAATTTACATAGATATATAAATTTTAGAATTATATGAAATCAAATTGACCCCATATTTTTCATAGTTTAACAGAAAGAGCACTATACCTCAAACCCTGTCTTCATCCCGAAGGATAAACATAAGACTTGAGGATGAGGCTTGATCAAATAAACTAAGAATTATATGACATATGTTTGGTCTGTAAAACCATTTACTTTGAGATAATTTTCATTATTTAATATCAATAATTAAATAGGGTTTATTTTAACTTGGGTTCGGACAAGCTTCCTATAAGGGCAAACCCCTATAGTTAATTATATCTTAGATAACCAAAGTCACCTAAGAAAACTCTCGATAAAAATCAGGGAATATTATCTTCAAGGAGTTCAAAAGGATAGGACTTTTCAACAAAATCAAATAATGAGGTATGAAATGGGAATAGCTAAAATTTGGAATATTTTATTGTAGAATCCAAAGGAGGAAGAACTAGGGGATGTCATAGAGCTAGAGGAGAACCTTGGTGACTTCCCAGTCTATCCTATTGTTTGGCTTCAATTTTGAGGAGAAAATATTTAGGTGTTTCATTCTGCAAATTTTATTTGTTTAGGACACATTTTTGTGAAGCGATCACACAAATAGCCTGGAAGATGTGAGGGGTTAAGTTGTGACAGACGACAACCGCAAAATCTTAAGACGAGTTAGAGCTTATATCGTATAGCACAGCTACACAAAGGCCTAAATATGAGTTGAGGAATTATGTTGCACTAAGAAGACAACCTCAAAATCCTTTGGCTTTGTTGTTTAATTCTAAGGAAGGATATGACATTATAGTTCCTCTTGTTGTTGAAGATGGTCATGCTGCCCACAGTGCTAGCTTCAAGCCCCTTATCGAAGTGAGTTTGAGCTTTCTAAGATGTCAGGTCATGATTTCAAATCAGATGTCTCTATGGTTATGGTTCTTTAAATGTTATGGGGCATATTAAAGTTGATTAGAGCGACACCGGTTAGGATCCTACAGTTCCCTTCTTCCGGTACCACTATTTTCTATTAAATTCACTTACTGGAAATGAGTTAACTAAATTCAACTTAATGAGTTCCATACTTTCCTTTAGACCATGGGAAGCCTCGTTAGCAACCGTAGGTTACTGATCTCTCTTGATACTGCTAATATGCAAAGTAAAACAATAATTCAGATTATATTTCACTTTTATTTTCTTACTTTACAACAAAACCAAAAAATTGATTTTGAAGAAAAATAAGAATTTAACTTTTAATTTATATATATTGGGATACTACGCAAGTATACATATCGTTATCAAATAATATAAGACTATTTTATTAAGACCTGAATATCGAACCCACAGGGAATTTATACAATATGCATTTTTTAAAAATTTTTTATTTTTAAAAAGATAATTACTTAAACTGAATATTTTTTGCAGTAATAAAAATTCAAATATTTTTGGTATTTTTTATATTTTGAAAAAATAGTAACAACATAAAAGATAACTAAAGTTTTGTAGATGAAAAGCACTTAATATGAAAAATATCTTTCTTCTTATCATGAATCAGTAATAAATATAGGAATTTTATTGTGGGAGTATGCAAATTGTGTTGTGCCAAATAGGAGCAATAATATTCTTTACCCTTATTAGAGTTGCTACAAAGAACATTGACTAATTTAAAGTTTGAATAGTTCTGAGGATCGGCTAGGCAGAGAAGATACTAGCTCTCACTCTAGAGTTCCCTCGATTCCCTCAAATTGAGGGCTAACATCTCGTATCGGAACATAAAATAATAAACCAAGTTGGGGGCTTTAACCTCTCACTTTAAAGTCCTCTAGCTCTACACCATTCAATGAATATTTTCCTATTTATTTGCACTCAATCATGTGAACTACATTTCTCATTCATACAACCTCATGTGATTCTTTCTAATTATTGCCCGAGACAATACCGGCCCGGTTCTTACATGTTCTCACAATAAATTTTAATATCTGGATTGGCCAAATCATGTAGTAAATGAAGTGCATGAATTTAAATCATCACAACTTCTTCCAACGTTAAAGATCAATACTCTCCGCAATTTCCATCCACAACTTAATTACTTATCATTTTAAAAAGAAAGATAAAGAAAACTACTCAAAATCCATGGAGATAATAAAACTACACTTTAGTTTAAAATTAGAAATCATTGTCAAACCAACAACAAGTCTCAACTAAAACCAAAAATAGTCTCAAAACAAACATATAAAAACTTATCTCAAGTTCTCTACCAAACTCTTGAAGTTCCTTTGAATCTCTTCTCTTTACAATCACTCAAACTAAACTAACAAAAAGAATAACTTGAAAGTAAAAAGTGGTGCCTGAAAATCTCTCCAAACTAACTCCCCAAATGAGAACTTTCAAAACTTTCCAAGTATTTTCAGGACTTTTTTCAAAGTCCTCTCTTTTTTTTTATAGTCTTCCAAGAGGTGCCTTGGAAACTCTTCAAGATATGTCTAGATGTAATGTATTTTTGCAAGAGATGCATCCTTTCGTGATAATTTTCATCCATGGTGATTATAACCACCTATTAAGCCAATGGGTGCCTCAAAAACCTCTTCAAAATTCATAAAAACTGACTTTACTTGTCTAGTAACTGCCACTGGCGCTTAAGCGTCAAACCTCTGACACTTAGGCACAGCCTTCTCTGTTTAACCGGCAGTTAGGCGCCAAAACTCATTTGCACATTTTTCACCTTTTTGCTCCAAATTTGATCCTTTTTCACTCCTTTAAGCATTTTTCAGCCTTTTTACCTGTATTTGCAAGAAAAACACAAAAATACCATCCATTAATGTGCAATATCTCAAAAATAGGTATAAAATGTCTCTAAAAATACTATATATCTTAGGTGTATCTGTTACCTCCTCCAAGAGATTCCCGATCATCTGATAGAGACGTATTAATTTAGTTGCAATTGTGATTTTGTGATGTTTGTGATTACATTTTTAGTTATTTTATATTTTGAATGTTGTGGTGGTGAATTTTATCTTGGTTGATTTTATTTTTGGTTTTGGTTTTGCGATTATCCTAACAGTTTTAGTTTTCATGTAGGGTGACATCGTTATTTAACATGCAGGTTTGTGTTTTTTTGGTCAAACATGTAGTTGAGTAAGTACAATAACGTACTAAAAAGTAATGTATGGGAAACTAGAAATGTAGGTAAAATAAATTACAATAAAATCATACCTGGATGGTCTTCACGTCATCTTCCACTGAAACTCAAAATGCATGTGAGAGAATTTATATATTAAATGCAATTTCTGTAAAGCGGTTAAACAAGGTCTCGGTGATCTACCAAATCCTAAATCATATCTTGGTGAGCCTTTATTAATTCTTTTGAGGATGATTTCATTAAGCAAAACATAATAAGTTTAGTAGACCTCTGAGGTATCCAAAAGGTTGGGAGGAAGAAGCAGGTCCATGCTTCCCTCTCACAACCTTGGAAAAGCCTCGAGCTCATTTAAACTTATTATGTTGCATAATAATACATCTTGTAAATAACTCTAGTGTTTAGTGAACATCATTGTTTTAATTATCTCTAAGAGTAGGGTGATTATCATTTGTCATTTAATTTGAGAATTATGTGGGTGAAGACCTTTAAAAGGGGCAAGTTAAAGCTATTAAGACACTTTGCCGATTTACTTGGGATTGCATTATTTTAAAGGTGTTCAATTTCTGGTTAAATTCACTTTTCTAATGCTCATTTAACCAAATTTGATTTAGCATAGGTCACTTCTAAGCCATTAAGACCTTGGTGGATACATTAGTAATTTCTCAAAAAAATTGAATTTTAAGTGATAGTAATTCATCATCAAAACATTTTAATGTCATTTGAAAACCAAACAGGGGTATTGAATTATTGAGTTATTATTATCCAAAACCATACCCCAAAGTCTAGGATCATTTAATTTAATAGAACTCCAAATTTTAATGATTTAGGATATTGCAAATTTATCCTTTAATTAAGCAAATTGAAATTGGTTTCTACTAATTAATCCAATATATTTCAATCATCTGAACATGTTAATTAAGATCAAAGTTTGCCCATCTTACCTTCTTGAATTGAGCCTAAATGTTAATTAGGGCTAAATTTACAAAATTACACTTTTTCCCCTGAGGTTCTATCACTTCATAATTCATCAAATTTAATTCAAATGACTTTGAAAATTTTATCCCACCTTAATCAAGAGTCAATTAAGACATCATAGGTGAAAATTTGATTTTTAATTTTATGAAAATCAATTGAAATACCTCTTAAGTGCTTAGGAAACAATTTAGAATATTTCCATGAATTTTATTAATTTTATGATTTTGGTTAATTTTTTATTTTTTAAATACTCAAAATATGCTTAAAAAATGAAAATTTTATTTTTATAAAGTCCCTATGATCAAAGAGAACTCCGAGAACTAATTTTATATTTTGTTAAGGTACATTTTAGTTAATAAAAAATTATTTTAGGGCACTATTTAACTTAGAAAATAAAATTAGGTTGTCAAATGAACTCCAAATGCCTTGAAAATTTTTATGGGGAGTCCTCTGAACTTTTAATTATAGTGAAGAATTAAAACCAAGTCCTTTAGATGCTTTTTTTTTCTCAAATTAATTTTCTTTGTATCTTTGGGTTTTATGAAAGCTAGGTGTGTTCTTAATGGTTTGGCTCATGAAAAATTTTTCTTAGGGTTCTGTGGTCACAATGAATCTACCAAAATTTTCTTGAATTTTTCTAAGAAAAATGATAATTATTATAATTAATCTATGCAAATAATAGACATAAATTTGACAATTTTGGATCTCTTTCTAGGGGTCTCCTCTGACTTTGGAAAAATCAGGAAATATACCCCATGACAGAGGCAACAACATGTCAAAATATTAAGCAATGATGAAATGTACACATGCATGGAGAGTTGAAATACTCAAAATAATATTTAACTAATTAAAAATAAAATATACATCAAATAATATTCAAACCAATTCCACATTGTTTCCCTCTGTTCACTGAGCCCTAGGGTATTTTTCTTTTATTTTTATGATTTTCTACACTAAGATATGGATTTTTGAAGGTAGCTAATTTAATTACATAAAAAATAACCCTATTTTTCAACTTAAACACATCGCTCCTCCATCCAATTAGCCGCTGAAATAACCCACACTTTATGTATGAAGCTCCCGCTCAACGCAATCCTAGTCGTCCGTCCGATACAAGCAGCATCTAACGGCTCCGCGTCATCATCCCCGATAGCTAAAACCTGTGACCGTTAACCCTAAAACCTTAATATCTCCCTCATTTATTAACCAAATGACCTCAGATTTGGTCCTATAGACTTTTCTAAGTGATACAAACACATCCATACCGTAAACATTCCATTAAACTAACCATAATCGCATGGAGAATCAAAATAGGCTTGGGAAGAAGAGAAGTTCAATACCTTTGCTCTGAGAAGGGAAGCTTCAATTAGAGGTGCTCGACACTTTCTTAGAGGTCCAAGGAGGCTAAGGATTAAGCTTCTGGATGTGGTGAAAGTTCTAGACCAAATTTGATCAAGGCCAAATTTGGGTGTTGATCAAAGTCTAGTGTGGAGGCTCTCTGTGAGGGGGCTTTGATGGGGCTTCTTCTCCTTTCACTGTGGTGAAGGTGTGGGTGAGTTTAATTGGGATTTGGTACACTATGGAGGCATGGTGGAGAATGTCCTGTCTCTAGCAAGGATTTGAGATCAAAAACTGAGCTCCGGCAAGGGAAATGAGGGCAAGGAGGTTGTTAGGTTGCACTGATGAGGTCTCAAATAGGCTATGGGAGCAATTTAGAAGGGTCTCCTTATTTTTTTAGGCTATGGTGGTGAGGTTTAAATAAAATAGCTTTGGGTGGCTTACATGCCCTCCATTTGGGTGCAATGTGAAGCCTAGGTGGAGGACTTCAAGATGTTAAACACCAATCAGAGCTAGACACATCGGATGGGTGAAATTTGGTTTTAAATTTAGCTTAGGGCTCTCAATTTTGGCTCCTCCATTGACTAGGGTGGCTATTCATGTTAGGGGAGGTGGCTAGGAGGTCAGTTGAGCCAGAGGAGTCTGTCACAACCATTAATTTTGGCTGGTGATGGGTTTTGGCAAAGATCTCTTTGGCTTAAGCAATTTAGGAAACAAATCCCTTGATTTAGGGGATCTTTATTCCATGGCTCATCTTGGGTGGATTAAGTGAGTCTAGCTTGGTCACTAGGGTTAAGAAATTGGTTGTAGAAGTCTTGCCTTGGTCAATTTGACATGGCTAGGTCAATTTTGGTGCATGGGTTCAATGTGGGTCTAAATGGCCAAAAGTTGGTCTTAAAATAGGCTAACCATGAATTTGAGCCCAATTTATTGATCAACATTGTGTATATGATTGTAATGAAGATTTTTGGTGAAGGATTCAAAACATTTTGAGTCCAATTGGGGGTTCAATTTGAAGGATTTTTGAATTTTGGTCAATTTGGGCATGTTGTGCTAAACTTGGGTCTAGGTAGAGCTATGGTTAGGTTAAGTCCAAATTGATTGTTGAGAATTTTTTATAGAAATTTCATGAAGAGTTTTCAACATAAATTGGGTGTCAATTTTGGGGTTTGGGCAATCAATTTGGTGGAATTTGGATGTATGGCCAATTTGGGGAAAATTTTAGAATTTTTTAACTTGGGTAAAAATTGAATGCAATTTAGGTTTCACCAAGGCCAATTGAAGGTCAATTTTGGTATGTAGGATTGTTATGAAGAGGTTAGGATTCAAACTGGGGGAAATTTAGTAGGCTATGGCGTTCAATTTGGTGGAACCAAGTCATACGACCATATTTGGGGTTTTGACTTAGATCAAAATTGGGCTCAAAGCATGGGCCAATTAAGCTTGGATTTGGTTTATATTGGTCATATGAAAGTTTAATTTTATTTATAATTGAAATTAGGCTCAAATTGATGGATATTTGAGGTCAATTTGGGGATGTTGGACCTTTAAAGGCAATTTAGGGGTTTTGGTGAAAATGGTCAAATTGGCAAAATTTAGTTCAATTTAAGGGTCCACATTAGTTTTGAAGACATTTGAAGTGATTTTGGACGTTTTGGGAAAGTTTGGGGTGCCAAGGGTATTTTTGTAATTTTGGCCTTTTCCGGGGTATTTTGGTGAATTTGGAATTTTTTGGTAGTTTAGGTAATTTGGGCATTTTTAAAAGGTTTAAAATTATTTTTGGATAAATTTGGGTAATTTAGGTGGATTTGGGAATTTTGAAAAAATTTAGGGTTCCAAGGGTATCTAGGTAATTTCAGGGATTTTGGGGCAAAAGGCCAAGTTGGATATTTTTTGGTAGAATTGGGGTTCAACCACCCTATATGAGCCATGGACCAATGGAATCTCCATTTGGATCCTCTATGTTTTGGTCTTAGCTAAACCTTAGCCTAGGGCTAGTGGGTTTAGGGGTCTTCATGAGTCTCCCAAAAGATCAAGGGATCAAAGTCAATAAAGACTAGGTTTAGGGTTGTGAGGGATTGTGAGTGAGAGTCAGTGTAGTGAGTGAGAGTGAGTTCCTTAGCCCCAAACTAGCACCTAGGGTTCACACTATGGTCAATTAGTCCTATAGGAACTCTCTTTGATCTTCCCCATAATGACCCCACCTACTAAGTGCTAGAGGTTACGACCAATATGTAGAGCTTCAATTTAAGTAAAGAAGAGGGTAGAATTTCTAATGGTGAGGGTTCCTTTTCTAGTTTTCTAGGAATAGTCAACATGAAAGTCCTAGGGCTAGGCGTTAGGCTACTAAAGAGGAAAAACTAAACCTCAACAAAAAGTGAGGTCAACAAACGGACCCCCAAAATGTGTGGTGTGCTGGGCTAGCACACGACGCATATTGTCGTTGACCGATGAGATCAACAAAACTAATACAAACTCCTAAGTCAACAGACCTAGAAGGAAGTATAGAATTGGGTGTGCTATTTGCTTTTGCTAGGGAATTAGCAAGTGAATAGTTGATCAAAATCGAGGATTAGGAACTCTCGCTAGGTATTGGAGAGTGGATGTTGAGTTATCAGATTTTAGGTGTTTATAGATGATGGGAATCAGGTGATGACCTCAAATATTGAGAGTAGGATGCCATGGTGGGGGTCTTACTCCTACCTTGAAAGGTATGAGTATAGAATTGAATGCCATGGAGGGGATCTTATACCAATCTCAAAAGGTTGAGAATAAAGAACTGGACGCCATGGAGGGGTCTCACACCAATCTCAAGGATGTAGGTAGAGAATTGGATGCCATGGAGGGGGGCATACGCCATTCTTAAAGATGTAGGTAGACGATTGGATGGCATGGAGGGTGACCTTACACCAATATCAAAAAGTTGAGAATAGAGAATTGGACGCCATGGAGGGGGTCTCAAAGTAATCTCGAGGATGTAGGTAGAGAATTGGATGCCATTGAGGGGGCCTTAAACCAATCTCAAAAAGTTGAGAATAGAGAATTAGACGTTGTGGAGGGGGTCTCACACCAATCTCGAGGATGTGGGTAGAGAATTGGATGCCATGGAGGGGGGCTTACACCAACCTCAAAAAGTTAAGAATAGAGAATTGGATGCCATGGAGGGGGTCTCACACCAATCTCGAGAATGTTGGTAGAGAATTGGATGCCATGGAGGGGGCCTTAAACAAATCTCGAAGATTTGGGTAGAGAATTAGATGTCATGCATGGGGCCTTACACCAATCTCAAAAAGTTGAGAATAGAGAATTGGACGCCATGGAGGGGGGGTCTCATACCAATCACGAGGATGTAGGTAGAGAATTGGATTCCATGGAGGGGGCCTTACACCAATCTCAAAAAGTTAAGAATAGAGAATTCGATGTCGTGGTGGCGGTCTCACACCAATCTCAAGGTTCTAGGTAGAGAATTGGATGCCATGGAGGGGGCCTTACACCAATCTCAAAAAGTTGAGAATAGAGAATTAGACGTCGTGGAGGGGATCTCACACCAATCTCGAGGATGTTGGTATAGAATTGGATGCCATGGAGGGGGCCTTAAACCAATCTTGAATAGTTGGTAGAGAATTCGATGCCATGGAGGGGGCCTTAAACCAATCTCAAAAAGTTGAGAATAGAGAATTCGACGCCGTGGAGGGGGGTCTCACACCAATCTCAAGAATGTAGGTAGAGAATTGGATGTCATGGAGGGGGCCTTACACAAATCTCAAAAAGTTGAGAATAGAGAATTGGACGTCGTGAAGGGGGTCTCACACCAATCTCAAGGATGTAGGTAGAGAATTGGATGCCATGGAGGGGGCCTTACACCAATCTTAAAAATTTGAGAATAGAAAATTAGACACCGTGGAGGGGGTCTCACACCAATCGCGAGGATGTTGGTAGAGAGTTGGATGCCATGGAGGGGGCCTTACACTAATCTCGAAGAATTGGGTAGAGAATTGGATTCCATGGAGGGGGCCTTACACCAATCTAAAAAAGTTGAGAATAGAGAATTGGACACCGTGGAGGGGGGTCTCACACCAAACTTGAGGATGTAGGTAGGGGATTGGATATCATGGAGGGCTCCTTACACCAATCTCAAAGAGTTTGAGAATAGGATTTGATGTTCTATAAAGGGGAGTATTACTCTTATCTCGAAGATATAAGTAGAGAATTATATGTCATGGAGAAGTCTTATACCAATCTCAAAATGTTGAGAATAGGATGTGATTTTCCACAAAGGAAAGTCTTACTCCTATCTCAAAGATATAGGTAGAGAATTGTATTCCATGGAGGGGGTCTTATACCAATCTCAAAAGGCTGAGAATAGGATGTAATGTTCCACAATGGGGAGTCTTACTCCTATCTCGAAGATATAGGCAGATAATTGGATGTCATGGAGGGGGCCTTACACAAATCTCAAAGATATAGGTAGAGAATTGGATGCCATGGAGGGGGTTTTATATTAATCTCAAAAGGTTGTGAAAAGGAAAATAATGTTTCGATATTGGCCTTGAGGACAGGAATGTAGTGCAAAAAGTTTATGTTGTTGAATTCATAAATGTGTTTCATGCAAAAAGATTTACATTGGTGAGGAAGATGTGTAAAATTTTGTAAGGTTTTATGCAGAACGTGGAATTTTGAAAGGATATGAAGAGAATTAGTGCAGATAATGATAGTCGTGCTGCGCGAGCAAAGAGTAAGAGACCTCGAAATCGAGAGACTCAACTCAACAAATTTATTTTCTTTTCTTGTTTTTTTTATCAAATTTAATTATCAAAATACATTTTTAAAATTTAATTTTAGTTGGTTGATGATTTTTTCAAAAGAGAGTTTTTTTATATTATTGAATTTTATTATCATAAAAAAATTGTTGGTTGTTTTGTTCTTTGTTCATTGTAGTATGAACCAAAGTATGGTTTTGTGGCTTTTATCTATCACACAAAAAAGGCAATCGAACAAATAGACAAAATCTTGAAAGAGATTTCATTAATTCACTCTCATAAGTCTTACAGATTGAGTGCAGGCCAAAGCCTCAAAAAGTACAATTATGTTAACTGGATCAAAGTACATCCAAAAATATCCTATGCTGAGTACATATCATAGGCTGAGCATGTCTAATATATATCATATATGTTGTGAATAGATGCAGTAAAAAGGAATCATTTGAGTGTCTGTCTCTGGTGGGGCAAGCTCCTGATCGAGCCAACCTACTAAGTCATGCTCCAGGACAAGAGTTCTGGGTCTGGTTGGAATCCATAACACATAAGGCGGTAACTCTTCCACTTCTGGGTCTGGTTGGAATCCATATGGCATTTTGTTATCATCCATCCTTCTGAAGGTTACGGACACCTTACGGTGTCGCACCCCTGGAATGCAGCGTTTGGCGGCGTCTACTCCGTTTTCTTTAAGAACCAGCACTGAACCCACTGGTAGCGGAATCTCCATGGCTCCTCTGAACTCACCCGGGCCAATGATAGCAATTTCTTTTCCAAATAAAATGTTGTTCTTGATCATGAAAGAGATTGTGCAGAAAGGTCTCATAAAATCATGATGATCAATGTGCGGGATTATGCAGTCGCCTTCATCAAATATGTTGATAATGCAGTTGTTGAGAATACAGTCAGTTGGCAGTATGCTCCATCGAACCATTCTCTTAATCATCCACTTTATCATTGGGGGTAGCAGATCCACCTAATCAGGTCTCAGAATCCCAGGAGGATTTCTTTATCTATCGTTAGTGATCCTGCCCTTTCCATGCATCCATTTTCTTGGCTTAGAAAGGGTTCTTTCCATCAGGAGGCCTGCTTGACCTCTGTCTCTCAGATCAAAGATGCAGTCAATAATATTTTATTCATCACTTTCAAAGAAGAACCTGGTATATAGCTCCAAGCCTTCTAGTATATTAATGAACCTTCCTTGAACTTCTTCATAGAATTCAAAATCCCTTTTGTTTACTTTACTCATTTTATAGTATCCTGTCGCGCTGATGATCGGTGGCTGTTGAGGATTTTCTCTTATTTCCACATCGACGGGAATCCAGGCTGGTGTTGTCTCTGCCTGTAGTGGAATGTATGAGTCTGCGTCCGACAGGATATATGGCTTTGTACCCAACGAGACATATGGTTCTGCACTCATCAGGTAATCTGTGGTCTGAAATCTGTCATTAGAGGACACGTACTCCTCTAAAGTAATGTAGTACTCCAGGTGGAGGACATTGCAGTCCGAGCACTCCACAAATGCTCTTATAGCTGATGTACGTGCAGGTATCTTGGCGTTACATGTCGGGCAACTTGTACAAAGAATATCTGAAACTGGTGGTATCTCCAGCTCTGTAACAAATCCAGAGTCATCATTTGTAGCAAGCAAACTAAAAGAGGTCTCTCTCATTCCTGGATGATATATGTTCCCCTTAGAAATAGGGGTAAGCCAATTTTTCGCCTCCTTCTGGCAAATTCTCTCTTTGCGTAAGAAAGCCTTATGCTTTCTGTGGATAGCGTTCCTGTGCTGAGTTCTTTGTAGCGGTGCACCTGGCAGTCTTTTATCATTGGCAGCAACTAGACCCCCAGTTGGTGTAGCTATCATAGACGATAGGCGACTAATCCCCTCCATCGGGTCTTGTTGTACTATCACATTTTTTCCCTTCTGTGAGGAACTGTTTCTGATGCTGAACCTTAGCAGCGAAGGTAGCCCTTCTCTTTCCTGACGGCTAACCAAATTCATTAGAGGACACTCATAGTCCATGTCGACTTGACTATGTCCATCTCAAAGTCTACGGTGTCGTCCTGCAGTGCCCCTTCCTCATTGAGTGCAAGGTTCCAACCATATTTAAAAGCAAAGATCAGCCTCTAGCCTTACATTTTTCTGTAGACGACATGAAAAATATCAGTGAGCTAAAACCTAGTGTGAACGAGATCAAAATAAAATGTTCATTAAAAAACATTTTAGTTTATGTTGGTGAGAAAGTTATTTATTTATGTATGTATTTTGTTCAATTTATTAGAATATCAAATTTAAAAGTAGAAAGGAGTAAATTGAAATGTGTAATTTAAAAAAAAAATCATTAAATTGAGGTTAATTTTATTACAATTTTTTTGGACCTGGTCACAGACGTTTGGCCAAATAGATAACCCCAGAACAATAAAAATTTCAAAATTTCAAATCAAGCGATGTCAAGTAATGTCAAGTTGTGTAGTATGTCTTCAAGTATCATCCGTTGATTGGCAGCTTGGGTCTCTCACCACAAAAATCTACTAGCTAGTAGGCTCCATCTACGTAGACCTTTTCTACGACAAATGGTCCCTCCCAAGTTGGCTCGGATTTTTCACCTATCTTGTGGTGTGCAAGAATGGATCTTTTGAGCATAAGGACAAGGTCACCAACTTTGAATGTCTTTGGGCGAACCAATTTGTCATGATCTTGTACCATCTTTGCTTGGTAAAGCTCCAAATGTTGTTGTGCTTCTAGTCATTTTCCCTCAAAGCACTCTAGTTCTTCAAGTCTGAGTTTTGCACTTTCTTCTGTTGTAAGCTGGTTAGCAACAGCGACTCTAAGAGACGGCGTCTGAACTTCTAACGATAGTACGGTTTCAAACCTGTATGCGAGCATATAGGGTGTGCATTGAGTGGAAGTCCTGAACGTTGTCTGGTATGCCCCAATCTCTTTTGTTTTCATCCAGTGTTTTCTTTAAAATTTGTACCAACGTCTTGTTGAATGCCTCGACCAGGCCATTTGCCCTAGGATAGTAAATTGTAGAATATCTTCAATCTATTCCATGCTATTTGACAAAATTGTTGATTTTGGTACTTTTAAAGGTTGTCCCATTATTAGAAATTATTCTTCGTGGTACTTCAAAATGGTAGGCAATTTGGCTTTTGAAGAATTGAAGGACGTGTTGTGTCGTAGCCTATCATAAGGGTACTATCTCTGCCCATTTAGAGAAGTAATCTATAGAGGTGAGTATGAATCTGTGTCCACTGGAAGACGGAGGGTCTGTTGGACCTATTATGTCTGTACCCCGACACTCAAACAGCCATGAGGCGACAGTTGGGTGTAGCAAATTCAGAGGTTGGTGCAAGACCACCTCATGCACTTCACATTGGTGACATCTTCAGGCTGTATCCATGTAGTCAGACATCATTGTTGTCCAATAATATCTAAGTCTCTTGATCTTCATTTTCATCTTTACCCTGACTGGTGAGCGCCACACAATCTGACATGTACTTCTCTAACAATATTTTTTTCTTCTATTTTGCTTAAACATTGTAGCCACATCTGGTGGAATGATCGTCTATAGAAAACGTCACCCACTAGAGTGTAAGTCATAGCCCTTTTTGTAATGTGATCTGCTTTAGACTTATCCTCTGGCAACTTTCCAATTTCCAAATATTCGATCAATGTTTAATGTCAATCTTCGTTGATGTCTGCAATCGTAATCATCATTTCTTTTTCTTTTCCACGCTCATGCAGATTATCGAGGTTGATTTGAGACAAAACTTGTCCTCCTTGTACTGTGGTATTAATGGAATCCTTCGGGTGACATATCAATTCTTTTGCAAGTTTTGCCAAAGCGTCAGCATGGGCATTATCTCCTCGAGGAATCTGGTAGAAAGTCACGTTGGGGATCTGTTCCAGCAGATTCATGGTGTACTGGTTGTATTTTGTTAGTCTTGGCTTTAAAATCTTTTATTGTCTTGTGACTTGTTGGATGACGAGCTGTGATTCACCATAGATGGCAATATCTTATCAGGGTTGATCTCGGTTCCCCGATAATAGACAACGAATCCTAGAAACTTCCTAGAGGTAACACCAAAGGCGCACTTTAAGGGATTTATTTTAAGGTCCTTTCGTCATAACCATTGGTACAGGATCCTCTAATCATACAAATGATCTATTTTTAGCTTGCTCTTGATGAACAAATCATCCACATAACATTCCACTTGATTGTGAATGAGATCATCAAAAATCTTCGTCATTGCATGTTGATATGTCGCTCTAGCGCTCTTCAACCCAAATGGCATCACTGTATAGTAAAAAATCCCGATATGTGTTCTGAAAACTATAAGTGTTGAATTCTCGGGAGCCATCTTGATTTGGCTGTACCCCGACGATCCGTCCATAAGGAGAAAATCTCATGTGTCGAAGCGATGTCAACCATCATTTCTAGTATCAGTAACGGGAATTCGTCTTTTGAACATGCTTTATTTAAATTACTAAAGTCGACAAAAACACAGATTTGTCCATTTTCTTCTTAACTGGCACAATGTTAGCTAACCATGTGGGGTATTGCTCTTCTTTTACAAAGTTAGCGTTTATTAACTTCATCACTTCCGTTATGACCTGTTGTTCTATTTTGAGGTGCATTCTTCTGGGAGCTTGTTTTACTGGGGTCATATCTTTGTCCACCCTGAGTTTATGAACTGCAACCTCTGCTGATAGTCCTGGCATTTCATCATAACTCCATGTGAAGCAATCTTCAAACTCTGTTAACAGTTTGATCAATTATAAAGATTCTTGATCGTTGAGTAGGGAACTTATAAATGTAGCTCGGGGTCATTCTTCAGTCCTAGGGTTAATTTCCTTCAATTCATCAATAGTTGATTTAATTTCCTCCTCAAATTTTGGCGGAGCATTTTCTATCAGCTGATCAGTAGAGTCATCCTCCATATCAAGGAATTCCTCCTATGATTCACTAGTAACAACCATGCAAAACTCTGAATCATCGACTCGTCTGACTGTACCAAATCTAAAACCCTCTTTCGAGTTTGGAGTTTGACTTTTAATATCCCATAATTTTTCAAAATATTGTAATTTATCTCTTGGCATTTGTTTTGGAAAATATCCCTGTTGAATTAACTTTTGTGCTCAATGGGAAAAATAAGCAAAAGACAATTCCATTAATTCATTAGGATCATCATCCAAATTTACATGATTTTCAATATGAGTAGAGGTAGAAGCACGATAAAACTTGATCGGCTTTGAACCAGCTCTGGACTTTCTTGACCTCTAAACTCTCGACCTTTTGAGGGAGAATTGAGTAAGGGTCATGGTGTTCACATAGTGGTTTATCCGATCATACATCGTCTCATATTTTTTCTGCTCTGTATCTTCTAAGGATATCTCGTACTAATGTTTCTTCTATTTTGTCATCATTATTTCATCTTCAAAACTGTCTTCATTACCAATGTTGATGGTTGGCCTAGTTCGTTGAATAATTAAGTTGGTTCTTCCTCGTCCACGTCCCCAGACTCGACCTCGGGTGCGCGGACTAAAAGAACCCCCACCAATTTGCTGCAAAAGAGTGGCGAAAGATTGCTGAAGCGGAGTTGAATGGCTTACTTTTTATGATTCTTCTGTATCTTCACTTTTGTTTGTCAGAGTTTCACGAGAGAAGAAAGTTTTCCTTGGAAGCGCGTAGTAGGCAACATCTTCATGAATACTAACTTCATGCACTGAAAATGGTTGTAGATCTCCCTTAATGCAATGTTCTTGTTCTTCTTTGTAGTACTTGATGCACTAATGTAGAGATGATGGAACCATGTTGTGTTCGTGAATCCATGGTCGGCCAAGTAGAGCGTTGAAAGAGGTCTCGACGTCGATGATATGAAACTTAGCGGTTGTCATAACCTTGTGAGTAATGTAATTGATCCAAGGGCTCTCTCTCCCTTTTGGTTGAATCCTCTTAACATCATTTTATCCGTCGTAAGCTCTTGCGCTTCAATGTCCAAATAGGCCAAAGTTTGTAGACTCATCAAGTTGAGTGATGCTCCAGGATCTACTAAAACTTTGGATAACACTAATCTACTAATGTTAACAGAGGTATAGACTGAACGAATGTGGTCGGTATTATGATCTTCATCTGTAAAGGTTACCTCAAACTGTTCTTTCAATGAGCAAACTTCATCTGAGGATGTGCTCGCCAACTAGGCTAAACAAATCTCTAGATCAACCAAAACTGTAACCAGAGACTCTCTCATCTCCTTTGGCAGGATCAGAACGTCATAGATGCTTAATATGAAGGTAGCTCTTCTCGAGTGACTATTTGCTTTTCTTTATCTGTTGGAGCTGTTCTCGGGGGTAATGCTCTCCCACTCCTTAAGTTCACTTCTGTAATTTTTTTTTCATGAGATATCATTGTTAAATTTTTTAGTGTTTCTTCTTTATCAGAAAAATCTAATTTGATGGAAAGCAGTCTACCGTAGCGCTCGAGGATTGATTCCATGCTTCTGACGTTGTCATAAGCAGTATTGTCGATGTCTCCTTTGGTCTTGTTAGCAAGTTCATCGGACTCAAGTATGATTTGAGGATTATCTTAAGAATCAAGATGGAAGCTAGATTGGTTAAAATCAGTTACATTATCAGTATAAATAGTTAAAACGTAGCTGAAATCACAATCATTATATTCATAAGACCCCGGAGGGGTAAAATGATAATCATACAAAGTCCCAGGTTTGAGATTTTCTTCCTCAAATCCAAGACAACCAATCTTGTAGAGGCAGCCCCTATCATACCCCCCATGTTATCATTCTTTGTGGTGTTATTCTTCTTCTTCTTTATCTTTGATGATGTTAGATCTCCTCGTGAAATCTTCATCTCGGGCTTGGCAGGCTGAAGACTCTGAATGGAGGCTTGTTTTGTAGCGCTCTGAATTTGGTTCAATATTTATTTGGATGATTTGCTCCAGACTGTACTCCATCTGTCTTTTCTAGTATACTGGTCAATCAGAGAAATTGGCTCAGCCGAAATCATATTTATGGAACCTTTTTCAAATTATTTTAAATATTCTTTTGGGATCGTTACATTCCCTTCTTTAAGGTTTCTCTCGAGCTAATCCTTGAAGATGAAACAATCTTCCATAGTGTGCCCTAGTAATCTGTGATACGGGCAATAATTTGGTTATTCTTTCTTGTCGACCTCTTCGGGTTTTTTGGGATCTGGTAATCTAAATTCAGGCCTCTTCATCAAACTTATGAACATTTTGGGTACGGCTTCCTATGTTATATAATTTTAAATATCATATCGACCAGATATTTAAAATCACTTTCCTATGTTATATAATGGTTATTTTCTTATTCTCTGGTCGATATGATCCTCCCTGAGACGTTTGTTAGCTAGATTGGCCATATTGTTGTGTTTTCTGTTGAGTGTGTTGTGATGATGATTTTCGAGGATTTTTTGCATGTATCTTCATTGGTTTTTTTCCTTTATCGACGGTTTCCACTGTTCCGAACTTCTATTCAAATATCTAGTTCCTATGAATTTCTCATGAGAATCCATATGTTTAATTTCTTCCTGGAGACTTCTGGCTTTACTGAATAGCTTCTCAAAGGATTTAATGGTGAGTCCCTTAAGCATGAAAGCTACTTGCCCATGGATGCTTTTGAGTAAGATCTCAATTGTGTGATGTTCCTGTAGCTAAGGTTCACATTTCATGCTAAGGTTTCTCCACCTCAAGATGTAATACACTAAAGTCTCATTAGGCTTTTGCTTTTCCAACATGAGATCTCCAATATACACATGATGTTGCGCTTCAACAAATCTTTTCACAAATTAATGTTCCAGCTCGGCGAATGTTTTAACAGATTCATTGGGCAAATCGGCATACCAATCGAAAGCAATTCTTGACAGGCTGTTGACAAACTGTTGAAAGAGTAAGGCTTCGTTACCTCTTGTTGCCACAACTGGCTCAAAAATGTTCTATGTGTTGTCTGGGATTTCCAGTCCCATCAAATATCTTAAAGTTTGGGGACACAAAACCTTTATGGAAGGGTACGACATCAAATTCTTCAGGGTAAGGTTTACCTTTTAAAACCAATGTACCACCCTTAGATTGGGTTAAGGCCTCCCAAACTTGCTCGACCATTTGCTTAAATTTCTTCTCCGATATGGTGTTTGATGTAGAATCCTTTTTTGGTTGCTCATTCTTGTTTCCTGAAGCAACTTCTTTTCTTTCATCTGTGATATGTATAATCTTTGGTTGGTTGACCTCTGGAGAGGCTAACTGTGGTACTTGAGATTGTCCGTGAACTGTGTCCATGGCGTTCATGGCAGTGGCCATCTCTTCTATCCTTTTTTCCAGTTAGTTGACTTGCTCATTCCATAGGGTGATAGCTCTATGCTACTCATCTATGGCGTTCTCTTCGACGAAAGGTTGAGCCTCGCACAACAGATATAGTAGCTCGGGTTACAATGACATGAACATCCATGAAATCTTCTTCGAGGTAATCGTTGAAGTCAAAATCTTCATCATCGTCCATGGAAACTCCACGTTCCTGAGCCAACTCAAAAATCTTGACCCTGAGCTTTTCAACCTTTTCCTCGATTATTGAATCTTGGATTGTCTTAAAATATGGAGGACCCTGTTGGACCTCTTCCACTTGTTCTTCCATCTCGCCAGCAATTGCTGTGACGATATCAAATATTTTGGACACTGACTACATTTTGTGATCTCGCCCTGCAAGCTTACTGGAATGTATCGGTATGAAAACCTTGGGATCCATACCCTTTTCCTTAACAGTGATGTCTTGAGACGGAGTGTCTTAGTAGGAACATTGGTATGTTAAAGAGAAGTATGCTCCTTAGGGTGCAGACGAGATATGGTATTGGGTAATTTCTTCATCTTTTCCCTTAGGAATTTAGGAACATTTTTGTAGTGGGTGATCGGTAAAATTCTTGGACCCAAACGTGACTTAACTGGTTGACGACTTGCGAGCAGGTGAAGTTTCAGTTGACTTCTGGGAGCGTCTGGTAGATTTGATGTCCTTTAAGATTTCCTTCTTCATGCGAAGGGATACTGCATGTCCCACTCATTTAAGTAGTTCACTAACTAAACAACTTTCCTTGGCAGCTAGCCTCTTAAAAACTGAATTGACTCGGGTGATCGAAGCAGGTTTCTTCCTCTCCACACAATGTCCATGAAATGATGGTAAAGTAGCGGTGATCTTCTGGATACTCTTGTACCCATTAGTATCCATTAAAGGGTGGAATCTACTTCATCGTAGAAGTGGATAAATCTCCTGTAATCCTGACTCGTTCTGGTGACGATCTTCATCAACAGCATGTACTTCTTTAGGAATCTGTGCTTTAGTAGCCCTCTGAACCTTCTTGTTGTGATTTCTCTTTTGGGCTTAAGTTAACAGGGCAGTTCTCAAACTTGATTTGATTTTAAAGACTAATGACGGGATGACCAACCCATCAGTCTGGTCTTCAAAGATCATAACTTCTTTTTCCTTAACAGCAGTAGGAACAACAGGCTTGGTAGGTGTCGTGATGGCAGTGGTCTTGACTTTCATGTAAGAAGGAAAGTCCTGAAGTCAATTCAAGTTAAATTGAGCAGATGTCTCCAAGACTTCTGGAGCAACAATTTTAATAATGACGAACGGAGCTTTCCCGAGGATGACCTCGAGATCTTCAAATACGGCTCCAAACTTTATGGTAGGAACGACATTGTGGGCGTTGCGGCTCATCGGCAGGTTGTAGGAAAAAGTTAGCGTTGGGCACGCCATTGCAGCAACTTTAAAAAAAAAAGCTATGGGGTTAGCTATTTGGCCAAAACTTCGTAATCTTACTGCGAGTACTAAAAATTAATAGAGGTCGATCTATAGACCGGGTAAGTTTTTTATTTAGTTTTGGGGATTTTAAAATTTTAGTAAAAGTAGTTTAAATGTAGAAAAATTTTTTTATTATAAGAAAATTTTAAAGCGTGCGCATTACGACACAATTCAATTTCATTTACAAATCAGCAAATCAAACTCGAAAGGGAGACGTTAAGTGTTTAGAACCCAGTGCGGGACAAAATTATCAACACACAATGCCCAGGTGAAACTAGTCCACCAACACACCTATTGGAGGTCCGACCCCACATGAAGATTGAAAAAAGTCCTTAATTGCCTCCTGAAGCTCTTTGTTCAAAGGTGATTGAACAAACAATCCTGAAGTCCGAAGGAGTTGACCGTACTTACCCAAGAAAAAATGGATGGAGCATGTCAACGAAAGAAGGGTAATTTGGTCCATGAGGGACATGGACACATTACCGATATATGATGATAAGATTTCTTGATTTAAATGGAGAGAAAAGCCAGTCCCCAGCGAAGTCGTCAGAAGCTGTCGGCACTTTTTTGGTTGAAAGAGTTGCCCGTTGAAAGCTGTCGATAGCCAGAATAAAAATCTCTCCGCTCGCTTTGGAAGGACATTTTGATATATATATAT
>JXCR01137756.1:0-48753 GCA_002079205.1 Phalaenopsis hybrid cultivar | reverse complement strand
AAAAAATATGAAATCAAATTGAACCAATATTTTTCATAGTTTAAATGAAAGAGCACTATACCTCAAACCTTGTATCTATCCCGAAGGATAAACACAAGACTTGAGGATGAAGTTTATGACATCTATTTGGTTTATAAACACAAGACTCAATCAAATAAACTAAAAAATATATGCAATCTATTTGGTCTGTGAAATCATTTATTTGCCAATAATTTCCCCTATTTAATATTAAAAATTAAATAAAGTTTATTTTATGTAAGGTTCAGACAAACTTCCTATAAGGGCAAGCCCCTATAGTTAATTACATCTTAGATAACCAAAGTGAATTAAGAAAACTCTCGATAAAAATCTAGAAATATTATCTTCAAGGAGTTCAAAAGAATAAGACTTTTTAACGAAATCGGACAAAGCAGTATGAAATAGGAATATCTCAAATTTGGAACAGTTTATTGTAGAATCCAAAAGAGGTAGAACTATGGGATTTCATAGATCTGGAGGAGAACCTCGGTGACTTCCCAGTCTATCCTATCGTATGGATTTGGTTTTGAGGAGAAGTTATTTAGGTGTTTCATCCTGCCAATTTTATTTGTTTAGGGCTTACATTTGTGCGAAGCGATCACACAAATAGGCTGGAAGATGTGAGGGTTTAGGTTGTGACGGACGACAACCTCGAAATCCTAAGACAAGTTAGGGCTTATATTGTATAGCAGAGCTACACAAAGTCCTAACAATGAGTTGAGTATTTATGTTGCACTAGGCAGACAACCTTGAAGTCCTACAACTTTATTGTTTAATTCTAAGGAAGGATATGTTGTTGTAGTTCATCTTGCTGTTGAAGATGGTCGTGCTACACAATTTCAGCTTTAACTTGGGCTTGTAGTTTTTTAAAGGTGTTCAACTTCTAGTTACATTCACTTTTCTAATCCTCATTTAACCAAATTTGATTTAGCCTAGGTCACTACTAAGCCCTAAAGACCTTGGTGGATACATTAGTAATTTTTGAAAGAAATTGAATTTTAAGTGATAGTGATTCATCATCAAAACATTTGAATGTCATTTGAACACCAAATAGGGGTATTGAATTAGTGAGTTATTAACATCAAAAATCATACCCCTAAGTGTAGGCTCATTTAATTTAATAGATCTCCAAATTTTAATGATTTAGGAAATTGAAATTTTTTCCTTTAATTAAGAAAAGTAAAATTGGTTTCTACCATTTAATCCATTATGTTTCAATCTTCTGAACATGTTAATTAAGATCAAATTTTACCCATCTTACCCTCTTGAATTGAGCCTAAATGTTAATTAGGGCTAAATTTACAAAATTACACTTTTGTCCCTAATGCTCTATCACTTCATAATTCATCAAATTTAATTAAAATGAGTTTGAAGTTTTTATTCAACCTCACTCATTAGTCAATTAAGACAATAGAGGTGAAAATTGTGATTTTTCAAAATTTAATTTAATTTTCATGATTATTTACATGCAAAAAATAGGAGTTTTTAAAGAAAATTCAATAACTTGACCAAGGTAAAGTCTAATCACTTAAAATTTTTATTGGATGTAGACCTAGACCAGAGAACCACTTGGAGCAAATTCCATGATTTTTTCAATTTTATTTAGCATATTAGAATTATTTTAATTTCTAGAGTATTAATTAATTATAAAATATTTTAAATATGGAAAATCAAGTTTTTTTTCATTTTTATTAAATCTTTTCGACGTGAAAGAACATAAAAAACAAATTTTACATTTTTATGATTTTTCTTTAAGTTATTAGTATTATTTAAATGAAAAAGTTAAGAAAAATACTTTTTAGTTTTTGAAAATTATTTTTAAGGTTTAAAATTCAATGTCTTCACTTAAAAAATTAGGAAAATATTTAAATTGCTCCTAAGTGCATAATAAAAAATTTGAAACATTTCCATGAATTTTATTAATCTTATGATTTTTGTTAATTTTTTATTATTCAAATACTCAAAATATGCTTAAAAATGAAATTTTTATTTTAATTACAATTTTATTTTTAAAAAATCCCTCTAATCGTAAAGAACTCCCAAAACTAATTTTATAATCTTTTTAGTTATATTTTAATTATTAAAATCATTTTAGAGTCAAAAATGTCATTTAACTTAGAAAATCAGATTATGTTTTCAAATGAACTCCAAATGTCTTGAAATTTTTATGGGGAGTCCTTTGAACTTTAAATTACAATGTGGATTTAAAACCAATTCATTTAGATGCTTATTTTTTCCAGACTAATTTTCTTTGTGTCTTAGGGTTTTATGAAAATTAGGTGAGTTCTTAATGATTTGGCTCATAAAAAATTTTTCTTAGGGTTCTCCAGTCACAATGAACCTATCAAAATTTTCTTGGATTTTTTAAGTAAAATGTTAGTTATTATAATTAATCTATGCAAATAATAAACATAAATTTGAAAAATATGGATCTCTGTCTAACTTTGCAAAAATCAGGGAATAACTCCCATGATAGAGGCAACAACATGCCAAAATATCAAGCCATGGTGAATTGTCTACATGCTTGGAGAGTTAAAAAACTCAAAATAGTATTTAATTAATTAAAAATAAAATATACATCAAATAATCTTCAAACCATTTCCACATTGTTCCCCTCTATTCACATAGTACTATGGTTTTCTTCTTTACTTTTTGTGATTTTTTTACACCAAAAAATAGATTTTTGAAGGTAGATGATTTAATTAAATAAAAAATAACCCTATTTTTCTACTTAAGCACGTGGCACCGCGTCAACCTACGGTGGCTCTAAAGCTCTACGTAGTGCGCAATCGTTGGACGCCGCCATCCACGTAGCGTTTGACTCGGCTCGTGCTTTAAGTATGAAGCTCCCATCCAACGCAATCCTAGTCATCCGTCCGATATACACACCATCTAACGGCTCTGCGTCATCATTCTCAATAGCCAAAACCTGTGACTGTTAACGCTAAAACCATAAGATCTCCCTAATTTTTCAACGAAATGACCTCGGGTTTGATCCTATGTACTCGTCTAAGTGAGAAAAACATATTCATATAGTAAACATGCCATTAAACTAACCCTAATCACATGGAGAATCAAAATAGGCTCGGGAAGAGGGGAAGTTCATAACCTTTGCTCTGAGAATGGAAGCTTCCATCAGAGGTGCTCGCCACGCTTGTGGAGGTCTAAGGAGGGTAATGATTGAGCCTCTGGTCGTGGTGAAAGGTCTAGACCCAAATTCGATTAAGGCTGAATTTGGGTGTTGATCAAATTCTAGTGTGGAGGCTCTCCGTGAGGGGGCTTTGATGGGGCTTCTTCTTCTTTCACTGTGTTGAAGGTGGGGGTGAGTTTAATTGAGATTTGGTATACTGTGGAGGCGTGGTGGAGAATGTTCTATGCAAGGATTTGAGCTCAAAAATTGAGCTCCGGCAAGAGAAATGAGGGCAAGGAGGTGGTTGGCTTGCACTGAGGAGGTCTCAAAGAGGTTATGGGAGCAATTTGGAAGGGTCTCCTTGAGAAAATTTCAGCACACCTTTTCTTGTTTATGGGGGTGAGGTTTAAATAAAATAGCTTGGGGTAGCTGGAATGGCATCCATTTGGGTGCAATGTGCAACCTAGGTGGAGGACTTCAAGATGTTAAACACCAATCAGAGCTAGACACATTGGATGGGTGAAATTGGGTTTAAAATTTGTCTTGGGTCTCTCGATTTTGGCACCTCCGGCGACTAGGGTGGCTGACCATGCCAGGGGAGGTGGCTATGAGCTCGGGTGAGCCAAAGGAATCTGTCACAACCATTAATTTGGGATGGTGATGGGTTTTGGCAAAGATCTCTTTGGCTTAAGCAATTTAGGAAACAAATCCCTTGATTTAGGGGACTTTAGTCCATGGCTCATCTAAGGTAGATTAAGTGAGTTTAGTTTGGTCACTAGGGTCCATAAATTGGCTGTAGAAGTCTTGCCTTGGTCAATTTGACATGGTTAGGTCAATTTTGGTGCATGGGTACAATGTGGGTAAATGGCCAAAAGTTGGGTTTGGGTTAGGCTAGCCATGACTTTGAGCCCATTCTATTGATCTACATTGTGTATATGATTGTAATGAAGATTTTTGGTGAAGGATTGAAATGATTTTGAGTCTAATTGGGGGTTCAATTTGAAGGATTTTGGGATTTTGGTCAATTTGGGCAAGTTGGGCTAAACTTGGTTCTAGGTTGGGCTAATGTTGGGCAAATTCTAAATTGATTATTGATAATGGTCTATAAAAACATCATGAAGAGTTTTCAACATAAATTGGGTGTCAATTTTGGGGTTAGGGCAATCAATTTGGTGGAATTTGGATGTATGGTCAATTTGGGGCAAATTTAGGAATTTTTAGACTTCGTTTAACATTGAATGCAATTGAGGCTTCCCCAAGTCCAATTAAAGGTCAATTTTTGTGTGTAGGATTGTTATGAAGAGGTTAGGATTCAAATTGGGGGAAATTGAGTAGGCTATGAAATTCAATTTGGTGGAACCAAGTTATAGGACCAAAGTTCGTGTTTTGACTTAGATCAAAATTAAGCTCAAAGCATGGCCTAATTAATCTTGGATTTGGTTTATATTGGTCATATGAAATGTGAGTTTGAGTTTATAATTGAAACTAGGCTCAAATTGATGGACATTTGAGGTAAATTTGGGGAAGTTGGGCCTTTAAAGGCAATTTGGGGGTTTTGGTCAAAATAATTAAATTGGCCAAATTGGGTTCAATTGAAGGGTCCAAATTGATTTTGGAGACATTTGAAGTGATTTTGGAGGTTTTGGGAAAGTTTGGGGTGCCAAGGGTACTTTTGTAATTTTGGCCATTTTGGGGGTATTTTATTAAATTTAGAATTTTTGGGTAGTTTTAGGTAATTTAGGTATTTTGAAAAGGTTTGAAATGATTTTTGGACAAATTTGGATATTTTGGGTGGATTTGGGAATTTTGGCCAAATTTAGGGCTCCTAGGGTATCTAAGTAATTTGGGGGACTTTGGAGCAAAAGGCAAAGTTGGATATTTTGGTAGAATTGGGATGCCAACCACTCTATATGAGTCATGGACCAATGAAATCCTCTTTTGGGTTCTCTATATACTGGTCTTAGCTAAACCCTAACCTAGGGCCAATGGGTTTAGGGGACCATCTACATGAGTCTCCCAAAAGATCAAGGGATCAATGTAAACAAACACTGGGTTTAGGGTTGTGAAAGATTGTGAGTGAGGGTGAGTGTAGTGAGTGAAAGTGAGTTCACTAGCCCCAGACTAGCACCCAGGGTTAACTCTATGGTCAAATAGTCCTATTGGAACTCTCCTTGAGCTCCCCATAATGACCCCACCTACTAAGTGCTAGAGGTTATGACCAATATGTAGAGCTTCAAGTTGAGTAAAGAAGAGGGTAGAGTTTCTAATGGTGAGGGTTCCTTTTCCTATTTTCTAAGAATAGATAACAAGAAAGTCCTACCCTAGGCTACTAATGAGGAAAAATTAAACCTCAACCAATAGTGAGGTCAACACTGCAGAGTTACAATATTAGGGGTTATTTCTCTTAATACCAATCTTTTAAATATTAATAATGGTATAAGGTTAATGCTTAAACCTAAATCACATAAAGCTTTCCCATAAAATTTGTCTCCTACTGCACATAGAATTGTAAAGCTACCAGGATCTGTAAGCTTTTCAGGAAGCTTTGAATTATAGCACTACACTCCTCACTAAGTGCAACAGTCTCATTATCTTCAAACTTCCTTTTCTTGTTGATAATATTCTTCATAAACTTTACATAGCTTGGCATTTGTTCTAAGGCTTCAACAAGTGGAATATTTATTGTAAGCTTCTTAAAAATTTTCATAAATTTTGAAAATTTCTTATCCAACTTCTGTTGACAAAGTTTTCAAGGAAATGGAGGTGGTGATTTTTCTAAATATTTTTTTAGCGGAGAAATAGGTCTTTCAGAATCTTTTGGAGTGTCTTCTCTTAATTCTTAAATTTCTTATCTCTCTACATCAGTTTCTTTTTTAACCCTACCTTCCAACTCTCTTCTGCTTCTAAGTTGAATGTCTTTTACTTGTTCTTTATTCTGGTCTTTCAGATTTGTTTTAGTATTACTAGGAAGTGTTCTTTGAGATCTATTACTTAATGAATTTGCAATTTGTCCAAGTTGATTATCAATATTTCTAATTGTAGCTCTTTGACTTTGTAGCTGATTTCCCATTTGTAACACCACTTCTTTTATAGCTAACTTCTTCTCCTTAAATTGTGGATTACTGTTGAAACTTGGAGGATAAATAGATCTATAATTATTATTCCCTTGTTTGTTCCAGTTTCCCAATGAGTTTACTTGATTGTTCCCCCATTGTTGATTATTACTACCCGTAGTATTATTAGGATGGTTCTTCCAACCTGGGTTATAATAATTTGAATATGGGTTATTCTGCTTGTTATTTACGGCATTCAAAGTTTATAATGATGCTTGAGAATCTACCATTTGTCCTAATGAATTCTCTTCAATCATAGAAATTGGTTGAAAAAAAATCATTACAAATTGGTCTAACCTCCTTGAAATTGCAGCAACTTGATTTTCTAACATAGTAAATGCATTAGATTTATGAATATTGGCTTCTTTCTTAGGATTTACCTTTTCAGAATGTCATTAAAAATTATTGGTAGCCATTTCTTCAATTAAAGCATAAGTTTCACGAAATGATTTTCACATCAATGAACCACCAATAGTGACAACGATAATAGATCTAAGTGGTACAGCTAATCTAATATAAAAAGTTTGAACTATTACCCGATCTGATATAGAATGGTGTGGACACTTTCTTAAGAATTCTTTAAATCTTTCTCTTGCTTCATAAATAGATTCCCCTTCAAATTGATTAAAAGATGTAATATCATTTCTAGCTTCACAGTTTTTTATGGTGAAAAATATTTAGCATAGAACTTTTCTGCTAAATCACCCCAAGTTCTGATAGATACGGGTGCTAACAAATTCAACCACATCTTAGCTTTTTCCCTCAATGAGAAAAGATTGACATCATCTGATACACTACCATATTTAAATGTAGAGCACAATTTTAAACACTTGGCAAGATGTAAATTTGGATCTTCAGTTGGTGATCCCCAAAACTGACTATTTGATACCATTTGGATAATAGTAGGTTTAAGTTCAAATGAATTAGCTACTGCAGTAGGTTTTTGAATACTATAATGAAGTTCATCTACCGTATGGTTGGCATAACCTCATAAAAGTTTAAAATCTTGATGAATTTCAGCATTTTGATCATTTTGGTTTGTCATTTCTGTATTTTTTTTAGATTTTTCAAAACTTTTATTTATTTATTTATTTATTTATTTTCTTAACAGTTCTTTCTAATTCAGAATTGTAGGGCATTAGTCCTTTAGATTCTAAACTACGTATACATTAACATAAAATAAAATAAAATAAAATACTATAATAATATATTCCTACAATAACTCTTAAAGTTTAAATAAAACTTTCTAAAATATAAATTTGCTTTCAATCAATCTCCCCGGCAACAGCGCCAGAAACTTGATTCCGACTATTTATATGCAATAGTATAAATGTATGCAAGTATATTCTTCACTTATGTTTCCTACTTTGCAACATCACCAAAAACATGATCTTAAGAAAATAAGAATTTAAATTTTTAATTCATATTTATATTGAGATACTACGCAAGTATACATATCGTTATCAAGTAATTTATGACTTTCTAATTAAGCCTTGAATATCGAACCCACAGGGAGTATTCACAATAGGCACTTCTAAATAACAAAATTTCTATTTTAAAAATATGATTACTTAAACTATTGATATTTTTACAGTAATTAAAATTCAATTTTTTTTATATTTTTGATATTTAGACAAAACAGAAACAACTTCTAAATATAACTTGAGTTTATGTAAAAGAAAAGCGCTAAATATGAAATATCTTTCTCTTTATCATGATTCTATAATAAGTATAGGAAGTTGGTTGTGGAAGTATTCAAATTGTGTTGTGTCAAATAGGAGCAATATTATTCCTTACCCTTATTAGAGATGCTATAAAGAACATTGGTTAATTTAAAATTTGAATTGTTCTGAAGACCAGCTAGACTGGGAAGATACCGACTCTCACTCAAGAGTTCCCTTAATTCCCTCCACCTAGGGGCTAACATCTCATATCATAACCTAAAATAATAAAACAAGTTGGGGGCTTCAGCCTATCACTCTAAAGTCCTTTAACTTTACACCCTTCAAAGATTATTTCCTTATTTATTTGCACTTAATCATAATAATTACATTCTCATTCATACAACCTGATGTGATTCTTTCCAATTGTTGAATGAGACAATACCATCCTGGTTCTTACATGTTCTCACAACAAATTTTAACATCTATATGGGTTAGATCAAGAATTAAATGAAATACATGGAATTAAATCATTGCAACTTCTTCAAATATTAAAGGTTAATACTCTCCACAACTTCCATCCAACACTTTAATTACTTATCATTTTAAGGAATAAGACAAAGAAAACTACTCAGAATCCATGGAGAAAACAAAAACACACTTTAGTTTAAAAGTGGAAATTATTGTCAAAGCAACAAAAAGTCTCGATTAAAACCAAAAGTAGTTTAAAATCAAAGATAAAAACTTATCTCAAATCCTCCACCAAACTCTTGAAGTTCCTTTAAATCTCATCTCTCTTACAACACTCTTAACTCTCACAATAAAACTAAAAACGAAAAGAATAAATTAAATTTGTGGTGCCTAAAAAATTTCTCCAAAAGTTTCTCCATGAACTATTTCAAGAGCTTCTCATGACTCCCCCTTTTTTTTCTCTCAACTTCCTTCTTTTATAATTTTCCAAGAGGTGCCTTGGTATCTCTTCAAAATGTGTCCCGATTCGATGTATTTTCCAAAGGATGCCCCCTTTCACAAGTCATTTAACCATATTTTCATTTCTAGTGTGCATAACGATCCTCTTTAGCCAATAGGTGCCTCAAATATCCCTTCAAAATTTGGCAAAATGAATTAACCCATCAAATAACTATCTCTGGTTCTTAAGTGTAGGGCCTCTAGCACTTAGGCGCGGCCTTCTCTATTTCACCGGTGCTTAAGCGTCGGATCTGACGCTTACGCGCCAAAACACTTTTTGCATCATTTTTACATTTTTGCTCCAAATTTGATCCTTTTTTCACTCCTTTTAGCATTTTTCACCTTTTTACTTGTACCTAAAAGAAAAATACACAAATATCTTCCATTAAAGCGCAATATCTCAAAAATAGGTATAAAAATGTGTCCGAAAAGACTATATATTTTAGGTGCATTACTAATCAACTGATTTTCAAAGAAAATCAAAATCTGAAAATTTTTTGCATTCGCGCTTAGCCGCCAGTTTTTCGAAAATGCCCAAATCCACTTAAAATCGCAAAATATCCATGTAAAACTCCATTTTTACTACTTAGGTCATCTCTTACCTCTTAACCAAGGCTGAAACACAACCTAGGGCTTCACAATTGATGGGTTAGAGGAGATTTCAAAGCCTAAAAGTCTTGCATTTCATCTTCTCTTGGTAAGAGCTTCATTTTAACTTATAAATTTTTTATATTCACCATGGATTTATCCTACATTTTGGAAATAAAAAATTTTGAGAGGTTTTGGAAGAAATTTAAAGAGAACCCAAAGTGAAAAGCTTCTTACCAAATATTCATATATATGGAGTTTAATTTATGATATTGTATATTTATTTGGACTTTTATTGAATTTATATAGAAATTCTAATGACACCAAGAATAAAGAGGGGAAAACCTGTGGGAGATTTTGATGTAAGAAAATTTGTTAATTTTAAGGCCTAACATAATAATAATACTCAAATGGGCTTGAGGAAATTGATTCAGCAGCGAGTATTTTCAAATGGGGGAGGAGAGATCGAAGGTTGATTATTGCTCAGAAGTGGGAAACTCTTTGCTACTTCACCACAACAGCCATTGTTTCAGTGATTCAAAAATTCTATGTCAATCTTTGGGTGACAGTAGACGATCACATTTATGTTCGAGGTAAGAACGTTGAATTTACTCGAAGAAGAATTAATGAACTTTATTGACTGAGAAATGCATTTATTGTGAGCATGTTGCTTTTATGATGAATGATTCATCACTTGATGAAGTAATAGTCTATCTGACTGATGGAAGAGGAGAACAGAAAATTAAAAATAATCACTAAATCAATTTCTCTACTTCCATGTTAAATGTTCAATCTAAGTCATGACATTACTTCATCTCTGTAAAGTTGCTTCCAACTAATCACCTGAGCGAAGTAACTATGGAAAGATCAGTGTTGAATGTCTACATTCAACAAATGAAAGCAGTGGATATTGGTGCTCTTATTATGCATAATGCTCAAAGCATTGCTAGAAGTGGGATAGATAGTTTTTTGGGATATCCTGACCTGATTTTCAATTTATGTGAATAATCAGGAGCAGATTTTGGTAGAAATGAAGAAATGATGCAACCACTAAAACCTTTTGGAAAACCCACTAGGTATAAATTTAAATCTTTTGCTGGATCTAGGAATGAAAGTAGTGATAGACCCTCCACATCTGCTGCAGGACCATCTACTTCTATTTCTGTTTCACCTGAAAATATTATGGAGCAGTTAATGATTTAACAATCATATCTTATAGCAATGCATAATAGAATAAGTAGTATAGAAGGTTAAAATGCCTATAATGATGAATATAAGCAAAAAAAGTTCATCACGACATTGCATTTGAAGTGGCGATGATTAGATTCTTGAGGGGTGACCATATAGTAGAATTTCCTACATACCCCAGTTTTACGCCTTATGTGCGTGAAGAAGAAGAAGAAGAAGAAGAAGAGGAAGAAGAAGAAGAAGAAGAGGAAGAAGAAGAGGAAGAAGAGGAAGAGGAGGATGATAAAGAGTAAAATTTTATTTAAGTTATGTTTGTTTTTATGTGTTGTTATTTATTTTGTTTTATTGTTGATTGTATAAGTGGAACATTAATGTGCTTAATTTGTGGGTCTATTAAACTGGTATATGTAATAGTAAATTGTTGACTTTTATTTTTCAGCATTTTTAGTTGCTTTAATTTACTGTTTATGTCGTTAATTTATCTTTTCTTAGCAAATCCTTTGATATATTATGTCTCATATAATGCTTTAAAGCTTGTACTTTTTAAGTCAGCACCTTTAAAATATCTAGAGCCAAGTTTCATATTAAATTATCTCTACAGCTTAGTTTTATTTTTATGCATTTACTGCTTTCACATACAAATTGTTTGTACTACATGCTTTACTTATTAGTTATAAATTTAAGTTTTGGGAGAAAAAAAAATTTCTTCAAAAGCAGTGAACTAAATTTTATTTGTCCTCAATTAACTATACTTTTAAAAATTGATTTAACATGACCATGGATATTAGAGTTTAACTTTCAATAATTATATTTTTGTTTATAAATATTATTGTAAATTTAAACAAAAATCTTTAATAATGAAGTTCATATCTAGAGTTAAGATATTTAGTATGAAAGAATAAGACATCTATTTTAAGTAAAGAAAATTATTTTTTTGAAGTATTAAAAATTTTAGAGATTCATATAAGAAGAAAAGAATGAGACTTTATGAAAAATCTTCAAAGCTAGTATGAATTTATAAAGTGAATGAAGGTAAGAAGTTTTGACTTTATGAATAGGATAGTGAAGTTCAAAATTATTAAAGGTTATCTAGATATAGTAATCCTCGCATGAAAATGAGAAAAAAAGAAAGGATTGAAAAAGATCATTAAGAAAAGAAAGAAAAAAGAAAAGAAAAAAGAAAAAGAAAAGGAAAATATGTGAGGAGAAGCTTGAGGAGATGCCTAATAAAAAGTTGGCTTCACTTGAATCAACTTGAGGAAAAAAGCTTTATTACATTTCATGAAATTCTTTTTCATATGGATGTTTTAAGTATCTTTGATATGATAAATTATAATTCTTCTTGAAATAAAAGGAAATTCAAAACTCTTAGACTTGATTATTATGTGTTTTAATACTTTTAGTTTTTACCTAAGTTATTAAAAGTTTTTATGAAGTTATGCTATTATAATTATTAAGANGTAGGAAAGTCCTATAGCTAGACCTAGGCTACTAAAGAAATTTCCAGACCTCAACCAAAAGTGAGGTCAACACCTTCAAAGATTATTTTCCTATTTATTTGCACTAAATCATATTAATACATTCTCATTCATACAACCTCATGTGATTCTTTCCAATTATTGACTGAGACAATACCAGTCCAGTACATTCTCATTCATACAACCTCATGTGATTCTTTCCAATTGTTGACTGAGACAATACTAGCCAGATTCTTACATGTTCTCACAAAAATTCTGATTCTTTCTAATTGTTGACTGAGACAATACCAGCCCAGATTCTCATTCATACAACCTCATGTGATTCTTTCCAATTGTTGACTGAGACAATATCATCCCGT
Organism: Phalaenopsis hybrid cultivar; assembly: GCA_002079205.1. Taxonomy (NCBI): domain Eukaryota; kingdom Viridiplantae; phylum Streptophyta; class Magnoliopsida; order Asparagales; family Orchidaceae; genus Phalaenopsis; species Phalaenopsis hybrid cultivar. The sequence continues at coordinate 36,249 of JXCR01137756.1, read as the reverse complement.
TTCTTACATGTTCTCACAACAAATTTTAACATCTATATGGGTCAGATCAAGAATGAAATGAAGGACATGGAATTAAATCATCACAACTTCTTCCAACATTAAAGATTAATCCTCTCCACAACTTCCATCCAATACTTTAATTACTTATCATTTTATGGAGAAAGATAAAGAAAACTACTCAGAATCGATGGAGAAAACAAAAACACACTTTAGTTTAAAAGTGGAAATCATTTTCAAATAACAAAATCCCGATTAAAATCGTAGTTTAAAAACAAAGATAAAAACTTATCTCAAATCCTCCACCAAACTCTTGAAGTTCCTTGAATCTCTTCTCTCTTACAACACTCTTAACTCTCACAATAAAACTAAAAACAAAAAGGATAAATTAAATTTTTGGAGCCTGAAAATCTTCTCCAAAAGTTTCTCCATGAACTATTTCAAGAACTTCTCAGGATTCCCCCCTTTTTTCTCTCAACTTCCTTCTTTTATAATTTTCTAAGAGGTGTCTTGGTATCTCTTCAAAATGTGTCATGATTCGATGTATTTTCTAAGGGATGCCCCCTTTCACAAGTCATTTAACAATATTTTCATTTCTATTGTGCATAACGACCACTTTAACCAATAGGTGCCTCAAATATCCCTTCAAAATTTGGTAAAATGAATTAACCCGTCAAATAACTGCCTCTGGTGCTTAAGCGTGGGGCATCTAGCCCTTAGGCGCAACCTTCTCTATTTCACCGGCGCCTAAGAGTCGGATCTAGCGCTTAGGCGCCAAAACACTTTTTACATCATTTTTTGCATTTTTGCTCCAAATTTGATCATTTTTCACTCCTTTTAGTATTTTTCACCTTTTTTACTTGTACATAAAAGAAAAATACATAAATACCTTCCATTAATGTGCAATATCTCAAAAATAGGTATAAAAATATGTCTGAAAATACTATATATTTTAGGTGCATCACTACTCAGCTGATTTTCAAAGAAAATCAAAATCTGAAAAAATTTTTGCGTTCGCGCTTGAGGCGCCAGTTTCTTGAAAATGCCCAATTCCACTTAAAATTGCAAAATATCCATATAAAACTCCATTTTTACTACTTAGGTTATCTCCTACCTCTTAACCAAGGCCAAAACACAACCTAGGGCTTCACTTTTGGTGGGTTAGAGGAGATTTCAAAGCCTAAAAGTCTTGGTTTTCATCTTCTCTTGGTAAGAGCTTCATTTTAACTTATAATTTTTTTATATTCACCATGGATTTATCCTACATTTTGGAAATAAAAAATTTTGAGAGTTTTTTGAAGAAATTTAAAGAGAACCCATGCTGAAAAGCTTCTTACCAAATATTCATATATATGGAGTTTAATTTATGATATTGTATATTTATTTGGACTTTAATTGAATTTATATGGAAATTCTAATGACACCAAGAGTAAAGAGGGGAAAGCCTGTGGGAGATTTTGATGTAAGAAAATTTGTTGATTTTAAGGCCTAACATAACAATAATACTCAAATGGGCTCGAGGAAATTGATTCAGGAGCGAGTATTTTCAAATCGGAGAGGAGAGATCGAGAGGTTGATTATTGCTCAGAAGTGGGAAACTTTTTGCTACTTCACAGCAACAGCAATTGTTTCAGTGATTCGAGAATTCTATGACAATTTTCGGGTGACAACAGACGATCACATTTATTTTTGAGGTAAGCACGTTGAATTTACTCGAAGAAGAATCAATGAACTTTATTGACTGTGAAATGCATTTCATTGTGAGCATGTTGCATTTGTGATGACTGATTCATCACTTGATGAAGTAATAGTTTATCTGATTAATGGAAGAGGAGAACAGAAAATTAAAAATAATCACAAAATCCATTTCTCCACTTCAATGTTAAATGTTCAATCTAAGTCATGACATTACTTCATCTCTGTAAAGTTGCTTCCAACTAATCACCTGAGCGAAGTAACTATGGAAAGATCAGTGTTGAATGTCTGCATTCAACAAATGAAAGCAGTGGATATTGGCGCTCTTATTATGCATAATGCTCAAAGCATTGCTAGAAGTGGGATATGTAGTTTTTTGGGATATCCTGACCTGATTTTCACTTTATGTGAACAATCAGGAGTAGATTTTGGTATAAATGAAGAAATGATGCAACCACTAAAACCTATTGGAAAACCCACTATGAATAAATTTAAAATTTTTGTTGGATCTAAGAATGGAAGTAGTGATAGACCCTCTAAATCAGCTGTAGGTTACATCTACTTCTAGTTCTGTTTCACTTGAAAATATTATGGAGCAGTTAATGATTTAACAATCATATCTTATAGAAATACATAATAGAATAAGTAGTATAGAAGGCGAAAAATTCCTACAATGATGAATATAAGCAAAAAAAAGTCCATCACGACATTGCATATGAAGAGACAATGATTAGATTCTTGAGGGGTGACCATATAGTAGAATTTCCTACATACCCTAGTTTTACGCCTTATGTGCATGAAGAAGAAGAAGAAGAAGAACAAGAAGAAGAAGAAGAAGAAGAAGAAGAAGAAGAAGAAGAAGAGGAGGAGGAAGAAGAGGAAGAAGAAGAGGAAGAAGAGGAAGAGGAGGATGATGAAGAGTAAAATTTTATTTAGGTTATGTTTGTTTTTATGTGTTGTTATTTGTTTTGTTTTATTGTTGATGGTATAAGTGGAACATTAATGTGCTTATTTTGTGGGTCTATTGACCTGTTATATGTAATAGTAAATTGTAGACTTTTATTTTTCAACATTTTTAGTTGCTTTAATTTATTGTTTATGTCGTTAATATATCTCTTCTTAGCAAATCCTTTGATATATTATGTCTCATATAATGCTTTAAAGCTTGTACAGCACCTTTAAAATATCTAGAGCCAAGTTTCATATTAAAATATCTCTACAGGTTAGTTTTATTTTTATGCATTTAATGCTTTCACATACAAATTGTTTGTACTACATGCTTTACTTATTATTTATAAATTTAAGTTTTGGGAGAAAGAAAATTTTCTTCAAAAGTAGTGAACTAAATTTTATTTGTCCTCAGTTAACTATACTTTTAAAAATTAATTTAACATGACAATGGACATTAGAGTTTAACGTTAAATAATTATATTTTTATTTGTAAATATTATGGTAAATCTAAACAAAAATTTTTAATAATGAAGTTCAATTCTAGAGTTAAGGTATTTAGTATGAAAGAATAAGACATCTATTTAAAGTAAAGAAAATTATTTTTTTAAAGTATTAAAAATCTTACAGATTCATGTAAGAAGAAAAGAATGAGACTTTATACCAAATCCTCAAAGCTAGTATGAAATTATAAAGTGAATGAAGGTAAGAAGTTTTGACTTTATGAATAGGATAGTGAAGTTCAAAATTATTAAAGATTATCTAGATATAGTAATCCTCGAATGAAAAAGAGAAGAAAAGAAAGGATTGAGAAAGAACATTAAGAAAAGAAAAGAAAAAACAAAAAGAAAAGGAAAATATGTGAGGAGAAGCTTGAGGAGATGCCTAATTAAAAATTGGCTTCACTTGCATGAACTTGAGGAAAAAAAGCTTTATTACATTTCATGAAATTCTTTTTCATATGGATGTTTTACGTATCTTTGATATGATAAATTAGATTTCTTCTTGAAATAAATTGAAATTTAAAAATCTTAGACTTGATTATTAGGTGTTCTAATACTTTTAGTTTTTACCTAAGTTATTAAAAGTTTTTATGAAGTTGTACTATTATAATTATTAAAGCAAATTATAGAAGTTTATAAGTTAATCTCTACCATAAGTTATATTTTTATGTAGTAAAAGGGTCACTTGAGGACAAGTAACATTTAGGTCTGGGAGATTTTGATAAACCAAAATAATGTACTCTTTTATGCATACATTTTATGCTTATTTTGGTGATATTGCGCTTTAAAGAAAGGAATTTTCATGTTTTTTACTTGCAAGAATATCAATTTTAGGCATTTGGATAAAAAAGTAGAAAAAATGAGAAAATTTGGAGCTAAAATGAAGATTTTCATGATCCTGGCACCAGAGGCGCCTGAAGCACCATTTTCTAAAGAGCTGGCGCCAGAAGTTCCAGAGATTAACGCAAGAGGTGCCATTTTACAAAGAAGCGGTGTCAAAAGCACTAGAATCCAGAGAACAACACATACGTCATTAGGCTGGCGCCAGATTAGCTCCATAATCCAGAGAATAGCGTGGACTTCATTAGGTTGGCGCCAGAAGCGCCAGAGGCGAATTAAAATAGATTAAGGTGGTTTTTGACTATTTTTAAGCGGTTTTTTAAGGCTCTAAAAAATTCAAATGTCCCATAAGTGGTTCAATTCATATAGACACTTTGGAAGGTTCTTTAATTAAGAGAAGTCTCTTAGATGAAGGGACTTATCACTTGGTGCAAAAAGGTGTGACTTTTGGGGAAAAAATAGAGGGAATTTTGAATTCGTTTTGAAATAAGGCTGGCCCTAATTAGAAAGAGAGAAGTTTAGAGAAGAAAGAGGGTGTGAGATAGAGAGAAAAGTTTTGGCGTGAAAGAAAAGGGAGAATTTTCTTCTAGGTTTGTAAGAGGAGAGGGAAGACGAGTTGTGTTATTTTCTTTCGTTGTTTTGTAAACTTATTTTTTTATATAAAATTTGTGTTTTGTCGTATCCTTCTCATGAATTATGAGTAGTCTTCATTATCTTTCTCCATATATTGAGATATGATTTTGTGAAGAATTAGTTTTATTTTGTAAGGTTTTAAATGTCAGTAAACTATGATGATTCAAACTCTGATCTTCATTTACCTTTTGATCTGTCCAATTGAAAGGTTAAAATTTATTGAGAAACATACGATCCGAAAGGGCTATGCTTTCTACAACAAGGTACAAGTCACATTCAATTTCATGGGTGAGAATGTAATTCATGGGGTTGCGTGAAAATAAATAGAGAAATATACTTTGATGGTCGTATGATTGAAGATTTTAAGGTGGCAGATTAAAATCCCCAATTTAGTCCAGTTGCTTAGAAATTAAAGTGAGCTTGTTAGCCTTCGCGCGAGGGAGAAGTAAGAGCTCTCGAGTGACAGCTATTATCCTTTCAACCTAACCATGGATTTATGGATCAAACTCTCGATTAGTCAATGTTCTTTATGCACTCTCAGAGGCTAAAGAATAAGATTGCTCTAATTTGGCACAATAAAATTTTATATGTATTTTAAATGATTTTAATTTCTTTACATTCCATAAACTCATTGTAAAGGGGAAGGATGTTTTCTTAAATTTGAACTCTTCTTTTCAAAAAAATTTTTTAGTCTTTATAATTTTACTTTTGAAGTTTAGCAATTAGTTTAGTTAACTTAGTTCTTTTAACTGCATTCATTGTGTACATTAAATTTAATTTAGAATGGTTTTGCTTACTTAAGTTTTATAGTTTGAATTTTATGTTTGAGGTTATAACCATAAGAATTTCCAACTCGCTGTGGGGTCGATATTTAGGACTCCATTAGAGTCATTTATTACTTGAGAGATACATATACTTATTTTATTATTACGGGTTTGGTAGCTTAAAGATTTTAAAAGATAAATTATACTAATTTTTTTTATTAGGATTGAACTGCATATTTATTATTATTGCTAACAGCTCTGCATGAGCATGAAGAGTCAAGAAGTGTTTAAAATTTCTATGTGGGAGGGTTCCATTACTAGTCCTCTAGGATAGTAAACAGGAAAATCCTATGGCTAGATCTAAAGCATCTAAAGAGGAGAAACTAGACCTCTTAAAAAATAAGGTCAATGACGCTTTCTATGAATAATTTGTTTGTGATATTCCAAAAAAATAAAAAATAAATAAATAATCTTTTTATAGAAAAAAAACTATCATAAGCAACACTTTTAAAATAATTATTCATAGAAAAAACAAAAAAATATCATAAGAAAAGATAAAATAAAGAAATAAAATACTACAAATGTGATAAAATCGAATACTATGCAAATAGATGCATAGTAAAAAAGAAAATAAATTAGCTCTATATTGATGAGAATATTAAGCAATCATTATTAAAAAGAATATTAAATGCATCTCTAGAGACTTCTGAAATTCAAAAAGTTCAGAAAAATTTGAGGAAATAGCCTCTTATTCATCAAAATCTGATGAAAACTATTGCAAATTAAAATCTGATTGTAGATGTAATAATGAAAATTATTTAAAATCTACACTTTAAATGAACAATTTATTTACCGAATCTTCTTTAAATCAAGAATAAATAATAAAAATTGTATTTCAGATTGAGGATGAAAAAACTCGTAATAAAATACTCAAAATAGTTATAGAATCGAAAGGTGAATCTTTGTCATCAAATATTCCTCCAGTTTTATGATATTCTATGTGAGAGACTTTAAATAAAGCATTAATTCTAAAGACAAATAGTCTGACCTACTACTATTAATGATTTAAGAAAATAAATTAAAGATAATTACTCTCAGGGAAAATCGTGAAAAAACAAATACTAGATTACTCAATCTAGAATCAAACAATATTATGCCTAATGAAATACCAGTAAAAAAAAAAGAATGATGAAAACTCTTTTCTAAACTGTTTCGAAAAGGCTATTATGCATAAATGATTTATGACCATTACTTTCAATATAAAAAAGGAATATACTCTAAAAAATCTCACTGCCTTAGTTGACAGTGGTGCAAAAAAGAATTGTACTAAAGAAGATATAAAATCTCCTGAAGCATCTGCTTCAAGGAAAAAAATGGAAATAAATTGTAAAAGTTCCACTGCTAATATTTCTAAAAATCAAATTTATATAAATACTCCTTTTTTACTTGTTAAATAATTAACACAATATATTATTTTAGGAACTCTATTCTATGTAAAATAATGCCAATAACATAAATTGATAATATTGGCATATATTTCAATAAGTTTGCCCAAACAATTTTTTTATTCATTACTAATATTAAGGAAATTATTCTAAACAAAATAAATAGATTAATTTAAAACAAACAACAAATTAAATTTTTAAAAGAAGAATTTAACTTTCTATCCATAGAAGAAAAGTTAAAAGATAATTCTATGAAATAAAAGATTCTTACTACTCNTATGCATACATTTTATGCTTATTTTGGTGATATTGCACTTTAAAGAAGGGTATTTTCATGTTTTTTATTGCAAGAATATCAATTTTAGGCATTTGGATAAAAAAGTAGAAAAAATGAGAAAATTTAAAGCTAAAATGAAGATTTTCATGATCCTGGCACCAGCCATTTTCCAAAGAGCTGGATCTAGAAGTCCCAGAGACTGGCGCAAAAGGTGTCATTTTACAGAGAAACGGTGCCAAAAGCACCAGAATCCAGAAAACAACACATACTTCATTAGGCTGGTGCCAGATTCGCGTCATAATCTGGAGAATAGCGTAGACTTCATTAGGCTGGCGCCATAAGCGCCAGAGACGAATTAGAATAGATTAAGGCGGTTTGTGACTATTTTTAAGCGGTTTTTTAAGGCTCTAAATAATTCAAATGTCCCAAAGAGTGGTTCAATGCATCTAGACACTTTGGAATGCTCTTTAATTAAGAGATATGTCTCTTAGATGAAGGGACTTATCACTTGGTGCAAAAAGGTGTGACTTTTGGGGAAAAAATAGAGGTCATTTTGAATTCATTTTGAAATAAGGCTGGCCCTAATTATAAAGAGAGAAGTTTAGAGAAGAAAGGGGGCGTGAGATAGAGAGAAAAATTTTGGCGTGAGAGAGAAGGGAGAATTTTCTTCTAGGTTTGTAAGAGGAGAGGGAAGACGAGTTGTGTTATTTTCTTTCGTTGTTTTGTAAAATTATTTTTTTATATAAAATCTATGTTTTGTCGTATCCTTCTCATGAATTATGACTAGTCTTCTTTATCTTTCTCTCTACCATGAGATATGATTTTGTGAAGAATTAGTTTTATTTTGTAAGGTTTTAAATGTCAGTAAATTGTGATGATTCGAACTCTGATCTTCATTTACTTTTTGATATGTTCAATTGAAAGGTTAAAATTTATTGAGAAGCATACGATCTGAAAGGGCTATGCTTTCAACAACAAGGTAAAAGCCACATTCAATTTCATAGGTGAGAATGTCATCCATGGGGTTGCGTGAAAATAAATAGGGAAATATACTTTGATAGGCGCATGATTGGAGATTTTAAGGTGGCAGATTAAAATCCCCAATTTGGTATAGTTGCTTAGAAACTAAAGCGAGCTTGTTAGCCTTCGGGCGAGGGAGAAGTGAGAGCTCTAGAGTGACAGCCATTATCCTTTCAACCTAACCATAGATTTATGGATCAAACTTTGGATTAGTCAATGTTCTTTATGCTCTCTTAGAGGGTAAAGAATAGGATTGCTCATATTTGGCACAATAAAATTTTATATGTATTTTAAATAATTTTAATTTCTTCACATTCCATAAACTGATTGTAAAGGGGAAGGATGTTTTCTTAAATTTAAACTCTTCATTTCAAAAAAAAATTAGTCTTTATAATTTTACTTTTGAAGTTTAGCAATTAGTTTAGTTAACTTAGTTCTTTTAACTACATTTCATTGCGCACATTAAATTTAATTTAGATTTTTTTTGCTTATTTAAGTTTTATAGTTTGAATTTTGTGTTTGAAGTTATAACCATAAGAATTTCCAACTCGTTGTGAAATTGATACTTAGGACTCCATTAGAGCCATTTATTACTTGAGAGATACATATATTTATTTTATTATTACGGGTTTGGTAGCTTAAAGATTTTAAAAGATAAATTATACTGAATTTTTTTTATTGGGATTGAACTGCAAATTTATTATTATTGCTAACAGCTCTGCATGAGCATTAGGTCAAGAAGTGTTTAAAATTTCTATGTGGGAGGGTTCCATTCTAGGATAGTAAACAATAAACAGTAAAATCCTATGGCTAGATCTAAAGCTCCTAAAGAGGAGAAACTAGACCTTATAAAAAATAAAGTCAAGGACGCTTTCTATGAACAATTTGTTTATGATATTCCAAAAAAATCTAAAATAAAAGAAAAATCTTTTATTGAAAAAAAAAACTATCATAAGCAACACTCTTAAAATTATTATTCATAGAAAAAACAAAAAAAAATATCATAAGAAAAGAAGAAATAAAGAAATAAAATGCTACAAATGTAGTAAAATCGAATACTATGAAAATAGATGCATACTAAAAAGAAAAATAAATTAACTCTATATTTATGAGAATATTAAGCAATCATTATTAAAAAGAATATTAAATGCATCTCTAGAGACTTCTGAAATTCAAAAAGTTCATAAGAAATTGAGGAAATAACCTCTTATTCATCAAAATCTGATGAAAACTATTGCAAATTAAAATTTGATTGTAGATGTAATAAATAAAATTATTTTAAATCTAAAGTTTAAATGAACAGTTTATTTACCCAATTTTCTTTAATTCAAGAATAAATAATAAAAATGAATCTCAGATTGAGGATGAAAAAAGTCGTAATAAAATACTCAAAATAGTTATAGAATCGAAAGGTGAATCATTGTCATCAAATATTCCTCCAGTTTTAGGATATTCTATGTGAGAGACTTTAAATAAAGCATTAATTCTAAAGACAAATAGTCCGACCTACTACTATTAATGACTTAAGAAAATAAATTAAAGATAATTACTCTCAGGGAAAATCGTGAAAAAACAAATACTAGATTACTCAATCTAGAATCAAACAATATTATGCCAAATGAAATACCAGTAAAAAAAAAAGAATGATGAAAACTCTTTTCTAAACTGTTTCGAAAAAGCTATTATGCATAAATAATTTATGACCATTACTTTCAATATAAAAAAGGAATATACTCTAAAAAATCTCACTGCCTTAGTTGACAGTGGTGCAAAAAAGAATTGTACTAAAGAAGATATAAAACCTCCTAAAACTTCTGCTTCAATGAAAAAAATGGAAATAAATTGTAAAGTTCCACTGCTAATATTTGTAAAAATCAAATTTATATAAATACTCCTTTTTTACTTGTTAAAAATTTAACACAATATATTATTTTAGGAACTCCATTCCTATGTAAAATAATGCCAATAACAAAAATTGATAATATTGGCATATATTTCAATAAGTTTGCCAAAACAATTTTTTTATTCATTACTAATATTAAGGAAATTATTCTAAACAAAATAAATAGATTAATTTAAAACAAACAACAAATTAAATTTTTAAAAGAAGAATTCAACATTCTATCCATAGAACAAAATTTAAAAGATAATTCTATAAAAGAAAAGATTCTTACTAATAGAAATATTTTACATAACATTTGCGATGATAATCCAACAGCTTTTGGGGAATGAAAAACACATTGTGTTTCCTTACCTTACATTGATAATTTTAATTAAAAAAAATTAAAACTAAAGCACGATCGTGTCAAATGAACAATGAATATTTAAAAATTTATGAACAAGAAATTAATGAACTTCTTGGTAAAAAAACTAATTAGTAAATCAAGCTCGCCCTACAATTGTACAACATTTTATGTTATGATTGCTGCAGAAAGGAAAGTGGTAAACCACTATTAATTATAAATCTTTAAATGAGATTTTAAAATGGATTCGATATCTCAGGCTCAATATAAGAGATCTACTTAATAGATTGAGTAAATCCACTCTCTTTTCAAATTTTGATTTAAAATCCGGATATTGGCATTTTGAAATAATATAATCTGATAAATACAAAATACCATTTATTGTTCCTTTTGGCCATTACAAATGGAATGTATTGTCATTTATATTGAAAAGTGCTCCCTCTGAATTTTGGAGAATAATGAATGAATTATTTATTCCATATATCGACCATATATTACTCTATATTGATGATGTTGTTATCTTCTTATACTCTATAGAAGGACAATTTAAACATTTACAAATATTTCAATGGCTTGCACAAAAAAAATGAGCTTGTTATTTCAGCACATAAAATTAGTTTATTCCAAATTGGAATACAATTTTTAGGAGAAAATATTGTCCATAATACTATCACCCCAATAGACAGAAGCAATGAATTCACTTCTAAATTTCATGACGAAATTAAAGATATCAATCAACTACAAATATTTATTGATTCGCTAAAACTACGTAGCAGATTATTATCAAAATTTTGTTTTGGATGTTGTCATTCTTTATGATTGAATAAAATGACAAAATACCANAGTTTATTCCAAATTGGAATACAATTTTTAGGAGAAAATATTGTCCATAATACTATCACCCCAATAGACAGATGCAATGAATTCGCTTCTAAATTTCATGACGAAATTAAAGATACCAATCAACTACAAATATTTATTGATTCGCTAAACTACGTAGCAGATTTTTATCAAAATTTTGTTTTGGATGTTGTCATTCTTTATGATCGAATAAAATGACAAAATACCTCTTTAACAGAAAATCATACTAAAGTTGTCCAGCTAATTATGCAAAATGTTCAAGATTTCCCTTGCATACACCTTGCTAATCTATCCCTACTTAAAATTTTAGAAACAAATGCCTCCAATCTTGACTACCGAGGAATTCTCAAACAAGAAACTTTACATTAGAAAAAATTAATTTGATTTACATCTGGCAAGTGAAATATCGCCCAAACAAAATATTCTATTATCAAGGAAAAATTGTTTTATGTAATAAAGTGTATTAATAAATTTCATGATANCAATCTTGACTACCGAGGAATTCTCAAACAAGAAACTTTACATTAGAAAAAATTAATTTGATTTACATCTGGTAAGTGAAATATCGCCCAAACAAAATATTTTATTATCAAGGAAAAATTGTTTTATGTAATAAAGTGTATTAATAAATTTCATGATGATTTATTAAATATCAATTTTTTATTAGGAATTAGAGTTCAATTAAATATATATTTCACTAAAGAGTGAAAAATATTATTTCTAATTATATATTTACGAGTGGGCAAGCACAGGAGTTTAATTTTGATTTTACCATTGAATATATATTCCAATGTTAATTTACAGATCTGCATGCAAATTTTGNTTCATGATGATTTATTAAATATCAATTTTTTATTAGGAATTAGAGTTCAATTAAATATATATTTCACTAAAGCGTGAAAAATATTATTTCTAATTATATATTTACCAGTCGGCAAGCACAGGAGTCTAATTTTGATTTTACCATTGAATATATATTCAAATGTTAATTTACAGATCTGCATGCAAATTTTGTTTTTTATCTTTATGCGATAAATTTTTTGTTTAAGCAATAATAAAGAAGTATTACTCGCTATAAATATAATATAAGTGTATTTTTTTTTTTATGGTTAGAATTTGGGAGGTGAGGCTGCGTTTTGAACAGCATTTTGACCGTTGAAATTAATCCGTTCGTTGGGAGGCGAGAGGGAGAAAGAGGGATGCGAGAGATTCGCTTGCGTTACGTCTCGATCGGAGACGACGGAAGCCAGGTGCGATTCCCAAGGCTACGAGTGGTGTCCGATTGGACTTTTATTTTTGACGTGTTGCCCAATAGATTTGAACGCGGACTCGCTTTGCACGCCAAGCGCCGACTGCCCACCACCGATGATATAATAATGCCGTTTTTTTCGTTTTTCTATTCATTCAAATACGGCGGAGACATCCATTGCTCGCTAACATGCGGCTGGAAAAAAGGCATTTTCATGTGATACAAACTTGCAAATTATTGTTATTGAGAATAAGAAAAAGGCCAATTACTTGCCTAACATCTAAAGTAATGGTTTTTATAAATATAATATTCTTTTCATCTATTTTTTAAATTCTCGCCCAAATAATAAAATTCATGATAAAAATTTAACTTGAATATTTTATTTTTTATGAAATTCAATCATGACGGACGTAAATACATTTATTCAATAGTTCAAAATTTTCATTTGAATGTTAAGAGTTTGTAAATAGTAATATTTTGATTGCTACATGTGTAATTATCTAAAATTAAAAATGAAAAGACAATTAAATAACCACTTGTGACATAAGACATAANAAAGAAAATTAAATAATATCTAAAGAGATGTTTCTTGTAAAATCACCTTAATTATTATTAATCATCATATCACTGATCTTTTAATTTTTCCAAAAATACTACTTAACACACTAATCTTGTACATAATTTAGATTAAACAAGTATTAGTTTGATAAATATAAACAAAGATGGAACTCCTAATTCATTTTTTGCTCTTTTCTCATGCACATCTTGATAAATTTTTCTTTAAAATGTTATACCTTGANAATTTGATTTTGCATTCTAAAATAAAATTTTATTGATATTTTATTTTCGGTGAAATTTGCTAAAAAAAAAAGACATATTATCCAAAATACCCAAAATTTTTCAAAAATCATTTCAAACCTTTTGCAAACACCCAAATTACCCAAAATCACCAAGAATTGCCAAATTACCAAAATTAATTANTCAATCATAAAAAAATGTTTTTTCAAATGCAATCGATGAGAGTAACCGAGACTCCTAATTCTACTAGTGAAACCAAGGCATAACATTTTACAAAAAAAATTATCTACATGTGCATGAGAAAAGAGCGATAAATGAATTAGGAGTTCCATCATTGTTTATATTTATCAAACTAATACTTGATTGATCTAAATTATGTACAAGATTAGTGTTAATTAGTGTTTTTGGAAAAATTAAAAGATCAGTATGATATGATGATTAATAATAATTAAGGTGATTTTACAAGAAACATCTCTTTAGATATTATTTAATTTTCTTTTCATTTTTAAATGACTCTTGTTTATCAATATTTTATTTTTAAATCACAACATTAATTTGATTTTGCATTCTAAAATAAAATTTTATTGATATTTTATTTTCGGTGAAATTTGCTAAAAAAAAGTTTAAAATAAAATTTAATTTTCTCTTCATTTTTAAATGACTCTTGTTTATCAATATTTTATTTTTAAATCACAACATTAATTTGATTTTGCATTCTAAAATAAAATTTTATTGATATTTTATTTTCGGTGAAATTTGCTAAAAAAAGTTTAAAATAAAATTTAATTTTCTCTTCATTTTTAAATGACTCTTGTTTATCAATATTTTATTTTTAAATCACAACATTAATTTGATTTTCGATTGTCTTATGTCTTATGACTACATGATTAAAGTTGTTAAAATGACTCTTGTTTATCAATATTTTATTTTTAAATCACAACATTAATTTGATTTTGCATTCTAAAATAAAATTTTATTGATATTCNAAAGAGTATGGGTTTGGATATAAGAGCTAAAATACCTAAAGAGGCAAAAGCCTCTTATACATGATATGAGTCTCCTATTTGTAAAAAATAAAAAGCCAAAAGGTGAAAAAATACATATATGTCACCGCTTTAATATGGGCGTTACAGGATATTTTTGTCTTTTGTCATGCCATTTGTATTTGTAACCAATTTAGGCATCCTTTGATTTACTTGGACCATTTAGTCAGTAGGTCTTTGAGTCGGTCAACTAAGCTAGTGTCGGTCGGCTATTTTGCCTCGTTGCTAGTCGGTCTTCTAGGAAGTCGCTCGGTTTTGAGAGTGTCAGGTTAGCCTGCTTGTTGCATGATTATTTATGGGTATTTTTAGGGCATTAGAGAGAATTGTTGAGAGAGTCTCTTGTTTGCTTGGGTGGCCCTTTGGTCGTTGGACTTCTCTTTAGTCGGTTGTTAACCCTTCGATCGACTGGTTGTCGGCCAGCTGGTCATTTTCAATCGATCGGCTTTATAAGTACTCATGGCTTTTTTGTCAAAGGGATGCTCCTCATTACTTTTTTTCTTTTAATATGAATCATTTGATTGTCTCATGTTTTTAGTAGACCATTTTTCGGGTGTACATACTAAAATTTCCAATTTTCTTACTCCTTGATAATGACAGCTACAATAAGAGAAAGAAAAATTTTAATGCAATAAATCAAATCTTGATAGTCATAAATTAATAAAATGATTAGACCTCTCTGGATGTTTACGTCCATGACCCCTATATATAGAGCATAGAAGCAGTTCTTACCATCACATGTTTGTCCCTCTTTGCTTTCACTTTATTTTTTTGATTTCCTTTTTTGAGAAAGGATTTAAACCAGCTCTTAAACCCATTGAACTGACTATAATGATGGCTACCTTTGGAGTAAGGCAATGTCATCGTAAAGGGGAGTTGTATAAGAAGAAGTTTTCTAAGAAGCCTAAACCTTATGAGTGAGTGGAGGTAGATGAGTCATCTGACTCAATCTGGTAGACTCCATGGAAGGTTCAACCTAGTGTTAGGAAGGAGCTGAGTGGCTCAGCAATCGGTTTGTCAATAAAGACGCTTATTGAAGTTCGGGTTAATTCAGAGATTATGAACATTTCATAACCAACTGGTGCACCAAGAGTCAGTGGGAGTGATCATCTGATCAGTGAGAAGGGACTGGTTGATGACTTCTCATAATTGAATGTGGACATAGCTACCTAGTTAGAGGTGAATCGAATCGTAGGTACGCAACTTCTTTCATTTTCCTTTTAGTTATATTTTTTATTCATTTCTAGCCATTTTTTATTTATTGAACACAATGATGCTTGGATTGAGGATTTGTCGTTTGTTGGCAATAATCAAAGTCTAATTTTACTAATGAATTCCATGCACAAAGCGCTATCCAATAATAAGGACAATGTGACNGTTCTCCCTAAAGAGTATGGGTTTGGATATAAGAGCTAAAATACCTAAAGAGGCAAAAGCCTCTTATACATGGTATGAGTCTCCTATTTGTAAAAAATAAAAAGCCAAAAGGTGAAAAAATACATATATGTCACTGCTTTAATATGGGCGTTACAGGATATTTTTTTCTTTTGTCATGCCATTTGTATTTGTAACCAATTTAGGCATCATTTGATTTACTTGGACCTTTTAGTCAGTAGGTCTTTGAGTCGGTCAACTAAGCTAGTTTCGGTCAGCTATTTTGCCTCGATGCTGGTCGGTCTTCTAGGAAGTCGCTCTGTTTTGAGAGTGCCAGATTAGCCTGCTTGTTGCATGATATTTATGGGTATTTTTAGGGCTTTAGAGAGAATTGTTGAGAGAGTCTCTTGTTTGCTTGGGTGGCCCTTTGGTCGTTGGACTTCTCTTTAGTCGGTTATTAACCCTTCGATCGACTGGTTGTCGGCCAACTGGTGATTTCAATCGATCGGCTTTATAAGTACTCATGGCTTTTTTGTCAGAGGGATGCTCCTCATTACTTTTTTTTCTTTTAATATGAATCATTTGATTGTCTCATGTTTTTAGTAGACCATTTTTTGGGTGTACATACTAAAATTTCCAATTTTCTTACTCCTTGGTAATGACAGCTGCAATAAGAGAAAGAAAAATTTTAATGCAATAAATCAAATCTTGATAGTCATAAATTAATAAAATGATTAGACCTCTCTGGATGTTTACGTCCATGACCCTTATATATAGAGCGTAGAAGCAGTTTTTATCATCACATGTTTGTCCCTCTTTGCTGTCACTTTATTTTTCTGATTTCCTTTTTTGAGAAAGGATTTGACCAGCTCTTAAACCCATTGAACTGACTATAATGATGGCTACCTTTGGAGTAAGGCAATGTCATCCTAAAGGGGAGTTGTAAAAGAAGAAGTTTTCTAAGAAGCCTAAACCTTATGAGTGAGTGGAGGTAGACGAGTCATCTGACTCAATCTGGTAGACTCCATGGAAGGTTCAACCTAGTTTTGGGAAGGAGCTGAGTGGCTCAGCGATCGGTCTGTCAATAAAGACGCTTACTGAAGTTCGGGTTAATTCGGAGATTATGAGCATTTCATAACCAACTGGTGCACCAAGAGTCAGTGGGAGTGATCATCCGATCAGTGAGAAGGGACTGGTTGATGACTTCTCATAATTGAATGTGGACAGAGCTACCTAGTTAGAGGTGAATCGAATCGTAGGTACGCAACTTCTTTCGTTTTCCCTTTAGTTATATTTTTTATTCATTTCTAGCCATTTTTTATTTATTGAACACAATGATGCTTGGATTGAGGATTTGTCGTTTGTTGGCAATAATCAAAATCTAATTTTACTAATGAATTCCATGCACAAAGCGTTATCTAATAATAAGGACAATGTGATCCATTGCTCAGTCGATACCTTGGAGATTCGGGAGGGAATGTCTAAGGGACGCTAGATGTCCTCAAGAACCTTGACTCATCACCTGAATGTGTGAGATGCTTCAATTTTACGTGCTTTTAAATATATTTTTCTCTACCTTGTATCTAATATTTTCATTAATTTATCACAAGTTTATACTTGAGAAAGTTTTTTCTTGAAATTGTACAAGTTGCAAGTGTTTAATACGAGCGATTTGGAATGAAAAAGTGACCTACAATGACGTGACCACACCACACATCATGAAGAAGTGGCATGAACATGCAAGATCAGGTGTGACCACTCCATAGCTTGCAGACCTGTGACGTGACAATGCTGCTGTCGGGCGTGAACATGCAAATACATATGCTTGACCGCACCAGTTTTTGGTGTGACTACAACAATGTGCAGTAAAACACCTTTGGAAGGAATTTTGATTCCCAAATCCTTGATTTTTGCTTTAAAAGGGATTTTTAGCGCATGTTGAAGGAGATTCTAGAGAATAGAGAAGTTGGAGCTACTAGAGGCAAGGATTGTAAAAAATTTTAGTGCNCATGTTGAAGGAGATTCTAGAGAATAGAGAAGTTGGAGCTACTAGAGGCAAGGATTGTAAAAAATTTTAGTGTTTTTTTTAAGGGTTCTTCCTCACTTGGCTAATACTTTGAAGGGTGATTTTTTCTCTTTTTTGTGAGTTATGAGAGATTGCTGTATGAAAGGAAAGATTGTTGCTATTGTGGAGAAGCATAACATGCTTGTGTTTCTTGCAATAAACTCTTGCATAGTTTTCCTTGCAATGATTTTCTCAACGAAGCGTGGCCAATTTCTTCTTCGTGTCTCTGTGTTTTAGGGGTAGTGGATTTAATCGTAATTTTTTCAAAATGATTTTTTTGTTAACATTTTCTTTGTGCTTTAATTGACTAACTTATTAGCTAACCTATAAAATCCATCTAATCCTAGTTTGGCCAACTATGAAGTTAGAATATTTTATGAAGCTACAACCTCTAACTGTTGTGTAGTGGAAACGAAGGGTTAAGCAAAAAGNACATTTTCTTTGTGCTTTAATTGACTAACTTATTAGCTAACCTATAAAATCCATCTAATCCTAGTTTGGCCATCTATGAAGTTAGAATATTTTATGAAGCTACGACCTCTAACTGTTGTGTAGTGGAAACGAAGGGTTAAGCAAAAAGTTCTTAGATGATAGGCATATTTCAGTGGAATTTGCATTTATTCTAATGGATCAGAACATTTATGCAGAATATCATGGAGATTAAGGGAGCCTCAACTTCATCGATTCTAGGCTTTGTTTGATCTAGACATGGGCATAAGGAGTAATATATCCCTGATCGATGATAATCACATAAAAAGTATTTAGGAAAGTCATGATCACCATGATCCCTAAATCATAGAGGCACGAGCCTAATCATTATTAAAGGAAATCACAAGATCTTTCTCATTGTTTATTTTTCATGTTTCCTGCAATTTACTTCATTTTTGCAAGAATCTTAGGACATTAACCTCCTTTGCAATCATGTGAAGATATGTTCATTAAATTAATAAACTAGAGCTTTCTTTGTAGAAGTAATTGTTAAGACTTTCCTCATGGAATTGATACGTGGACTCTTAGATTGTATACTACTTGAAACATGCACTTGTGTTGTACGTTCAACTTACTTCATAATAAGTTTTGGCGCGTCAACTTTTTTGCCTCATTGCAAGGGAAAGGTGTTAATAGTTATTTATAATTTTAGGAGAACTTAAGTTGAAATAATTAGGATCTAGGTTTGAAACTCTTACTCTTCTATTTTTCTTTTTTATTTTGTATTTATTGTTTCTATTAATGCATCTCTATTGAAGAAATCCACAAGGTCATAAATTACCCATCTGTAGAAGCCAACTCCTTCGAATTGAGAACTGTCATAATTTAGATAGTTAAAAACAACCCTTTTAGGGGACTTTCTTCTGAAGACCCAAAACTTCACTTACCCATTTTTTTTAAGCTTCATGCGACTTTCTAGTACAATGGTGTCCCGGTGGTGTTGTTAGACTTAGGCTTTTCCCTTTCTCTTTAAGGGACAAAGCTAAGCTATGGCTTAATTCCTTTGCTCTGGGATCAATCACCACCTAGAATGACCTTTCTCACAAATTTCTAACAAAGTAATTTCCACCATCTAAAATTGCAAAACTTAGGAATGACAATACATCATTTACCCAAATTGATGGAGAGTCCATTTAAGAAGCTTGAGAGAGATTCAAGGAATTACATAGGTGGTGCCCACACCACTCCATTCCTAACTTGCTAATCGTTTAGACCTTTTAGAACATATTGGCAGGTTCTTGAGATTCATCATAGATGTTGTTGCACAAGGAACCTTGATGTCTAAACCTTTTGATAAGCTTTCCACAAATTATTTCCAATGATCTACAGAGAGAGTTACACCCCAAATAGTAGCTGGTGTTCATGATTTTGATGTGTTAGATATCCTGACAACCCAAGTACCCACTATTTCCTGGATGTTAGATAGCCTGAGAACAAATCCTATTCAAGGATTACTACTAACCAAGGAATGACGAATAGATTGGTGGTAGATTATCGGTCGCCAAATTAAAAATTTCCAGTCACCAGAATGGATATCCATATGCCCGGTTTTAAAAGATCCTTATGAAATTACCCATTTCAATATGAGATTATTCTTTTCATAATGTTCCAGAACTTTTTTTAAATGATTTAGACATATTTCGATTGAAGTTCCAACTACAGGAAAATCGTCCATAACAACTTCAATCCCTTTTTCAATCAAATCACTTAAAATTGACATCATGCATCTTTGAAATGTTGCAGATGCATTACATAATCCAAAAGGCATTTGCCGAAAAGCAAAAATTTCATAAGGACTAGTAAATGTTGTTTTATCTTGATCCTCTAGAGCAATAGGTATTTGATGATAATCGGTATATCGATCTAGAAAACAAAAATATTTATGCCCAGCTAATCTATTCAACTTCTGGGCTAAAAAGGGTAATGGAAAATGGACCTTTCTGGTGGCAGAATTTAATTTTCTATAATATATGTAGATTCACTAACCAATGACTTGTCTTGTTGATATTAATTCATTATGCTCATTTCTCACTACAGTCACGCATTCTTTCTTTGGAACACAGTGAATTGGACTAACCTAAGCACTGTCTGAAATAAGATATATTATTCCAGCATCTTACAATTTTAAAATTTCTTTCTTTACAACTTCTTTCATCATAGGATTTAATCTACTTTGAGGATCAACTCTTGGTTTATGTTGATCTTCTAATAAAATTCTATGCATACAAATTGAAGGACTAATTCTTTTAATATCCGCTAATGTCCATCCCAAGGCTTTCTTATATCTTTTCAAAATTTCCAATAAGTGTTTTCTTGTGTATCAGTTAATTATGAGGATACTATAACAGGTAATGTAGGTAAATCTCCTAAAAATGCATACTTCAAATGTGTAGAAAGTGTTTTTAGTTCTAGTTCTGAAGGTTTCTTAATATATGGAATCAAATTCTTGTTACCTTTGGTACGATCGATCATTTCAAATCTTTCCTGAACATAACTCATATCCTCTTTACTCACTTTCATAGATTCATCTTGACATTCCATATATTCCTTTTTAAATTCTCTTTCAAAAGTTTTCCTGAAATATTCATGGCTTAAATATTCATTAATATCCATTCTGAAGCGTTCAGTCTCTTGCTCTTTTGCATGGTATCTCATTAATTTTTGTAATATTAAATGTAACCTTTTGATCACTAACTCTCATAGTTAGTTCTCCTTTTTTCACATCTATCAAAGCTCTTCCAGTGGCTAAAATGATAGAAATTTTTCTATCTTTCTCTATATCTAATACAATAAAGTCAACAAGAAAAATAAATTTATCGACTTTACGTGAACATCTTCTATAAATCTTTTTGGATAGATAATCTAACGATCAACTAACTGAAGAGGTACAGTTGTACGTGAAATACTTCGAAGCCCAACCTTCTGAAAATTTATAACGACATAAGATTAATATTGGTTTCTAAATCACATAAAGCATTTCCATGAATTTTTTTGCCAACAGCACAAGGAATTGTAAAACTTCTAGGATCTTTAAGTTTTTCAGCAAGCTTTTTCAGAATTATAGCGCTACATTCTTCACTGAGTCCAACAATCTCATTATCTACAAACTTCCTTTTCTTATTAAGTATATCCTTCATGAAGTTCACATAGCTTGGCATTTGTTCCAAAGCCTCAACAAAGAGAATGTATATCATTAATTCCTTAAAATTTTCAAAAATTTTGAAAATTGATTATCTCTATGCTTTTACTTCAATCTTTGAGGNCTTCCTTTTCTTATTAAGTATATCCTTCATGAACTTCACATAGCTTGGCATTTGTTCCAAAGCCTCAACAAAGGGAATGTATATCATTAATTTCCTTAAAATTTTCATAAATTTTGAAAATTGATTATCTCTATGCTTTTACTTCAATCTTTGAGGAAATGGAGGTGGTGGTCTTTCTATAGTGATTTTCATTGGTTTAATAGAATTTTCTGCTTCAAAATGAAAATTTTCACTAGATTTTTCATTCTCCACCTCATCTTTTTCAACTTCAACCTCTTGTTGAATTCTATTTTCTAATTCTTTTCCACTTCTTAGTTGAATAGCTTTCATTTGCTCTTTGTTCTGATCTTTAGGATTTACTTCAACATTACTAGGCAATGTTCCTGGAGGTCTATTGCTAAGTGCAGTAGCAAAACATCCCAATTGATTTTCCATGTTTCTGATAGCAACTCCTTGACTTTGTAATTGACTACCCATTTGCAATATCAATTCTTACATTGATAGCTTTTTCTCCTTACTCTGCAAATTATTAAAACCTGGGGGTAATAAGGTTTATAAG
This sequence comes from Phalaenopsis hybrid cultivar, assembly GCA_002079205.1. Taxonomy (NCBI): domain Eukaryota; kingdom Viridiplantae; phylum Streptophyta; class Magnoliopsida; order Asparagales; family Orchidaceae; genus Phalaenopsis; species Phalaenopsis hybrid cultivar. The sequence goes on along the minus strand of JXCR01137756.1, from coordinate 14,186 downwards.
CTTGATTCCTTTGATTGTTGGAGTTTCCCAATGGGTTAGCAGCGNACATCCCAATTGATTTTCCATGTTTCTGATAGCAACTCCTTGACTTTGTAATTGACTACCCATTTGCAATATTAATTCTTACATTGATAGCTTTTTCTCCTTACTCTGCAAATTATTAAAACCTGGGGGTAATAAAGTTTATAAGCTTGATTCCTTTGATTGTTGGAGTTTCCCAATGGGTTAGCAGCANCCTAAGCACTGTCTGAAATAAGATATATTATTCCAGCATCTTACAATTTTAAAATTTCTTTCTTTACAACTTTCATCATAGGATTTAATCTCCTTTGAGGATCAACTCTTGGTTTATGTTGATCTTCTAATAAAATTCTATGCATACAAATTGAAGGACTAATTCTTTTAATATCCGCTAATGTCCATCCAAAGGCTTTCTTATATCTTTTCAAAATTTCCAATAAGTGTTTTCTTGTGTATTAGTTAATTATGAGGATACTATAACAGGTAATGTAGGTAAATCTCCTAAAAATGCATACTTCAAATGTGTAGAAAGTGTTTTTAGTTCTAGTTCTGAAGGTTTCTTAATATATGGAATCAAATTCTTGTTACCTTCGGTACGATCTATCATTTCAAATCTTTCCTGAACATAATTCATATCCTCTTTACTCACTTTCATAGATTCATCTTGATNAGAGATCAAACCAACCCATTATAAAAATTTTGAATTATTAACCAATCTGGCAACGTATCGTGTTGACACTTTCTAATGAGATCTTTAAATTTTTCCCAGGTTTTAAATTGATTCCCCTNAGAGATCAAACCAACCCATTATAAAAATTTTGAATTATTAACCAATCTGGCAACGTATCGTGTTGACACTTTTTAATGAGATCTTTAAATTTTTCCCAGGTTTTAAATTGATTCCCCTCAAATTGACAAAAAGATGTGGTATCATTTCTAAGATTAGCAGTTTTTTAAGGTGGGAAATATTTAGATAAGAATTTTTTTGATAAATCTCCTCATGTTCCGATAGATTCAGGTGCTAATTAGTTTAACCGCATCTTAGCTTTATCCNTCTAAGATTAGCAGTTTTTTAAGGTGGGAAATATTTAGATAAGAATTTTTTTGATAAATCTCCTCATGTTCCAATAGATTCAGGTGCTAATTAGTTTAACCGCATCTTAGCTTTATCTCTTAGTGAAAAGGAAAAAGACTAAGCCTGACTGCGTCATTTAACACTCCATCATATTTAAACGTAGCACATAATTCCAGAAAACTAGCAAGATGTAAATTAGGATATTTAGTAGGTGTTCTCCCAAACTGATTGTTTTGAACCATTTGGATAAAAGCATATTTAAGCTCAAATCAATTGGCAGCTACAACACGGTTTTCAATACTCAAATGAATTTCATCTGCTATTGGATTAGCATAGTCTCTTAAAGGTCTCTGATAATGTTCATTTTCATTTCCAATATTGTTTAAATTGCAAGCCATTTTGCTAAAATGATCTTTCTCTTTTTTTTGTGTTCAAATTTTTCTAACAATTTTTTCTAACTCAGAATTGCAAGGTTCTAAATTTTCAGATCTTACACTATGCATAAAAAAATAAAGCAGATAATAAAAAATAAGCAACCACACTTGAATAAGAAAATGTTCAAACTAAACTATAAACACTCTTTTTTTTTAAATAAAATAAAGTAAAATACTAATATTTTTTATTACATCCCCGGCAATGGCACCAAAAACTTTGATGCTGGTGGATTTAGTGTTATTATTTTGCAAATATTTTTCAATATTACAAAATTACACACGGCAGATATATAATAAATATGAAATATAATCCCAATAAAAATACTTTTTATGAAAATCATTTATTTTTTAAAACTCTTGTTAAACTTCCAAATCCCCTTTAAAATCAACGCAAGTATACATATCCCTTCATAAAAGAACATTCCAAAGTATTTATATGCATTGAATTACTTCAAGAGGTGTGTAGAACTAGTGTCCTTTTGAAATTCATGCAAAAATTCATCTCAGACCTCCTTAATTTGAAAATGCCGTCCCTGGCACATCATGCGGTGATCTGGCGCATCTTGCTCCAGTTCTCTGGATTTTGGTGCATCATGCACCAGAATCCTAAAATTCGTTGTTTTGGCTCCAAATTTTATCATTTTCACCATTTTTTCTCCAAATGCCTAAAGATGATATAAATGTAACAAAAACACAAATTCCCTTCTTTAAAGTGAAATATCACCAAAAATAAGCATAAAATAGGTACTTAAAATAGTTTATTATTTTCGTGTATCAATACACTACTTGTTGTTGATGCTCGATTAAATAAACTAAATAATTTATGACATTTGTTTTAGTCTAAGAAATCATTTGTTATGTTGACCAACAATTTCCCCTATCTAATATGGAATATTAGATAGGATTTGTTTTAGGCTGGGTTCTTAAAGCACTCTATAGAGGTAAGCCTATAGTTAATTTTATATTAAATGATCGAAGTCACCAAAAAACACTCTCAATTTAGATCAAAAATATTATCTTTATAAATTTCAAAGGATAGGACTTTTCAAAAATTGGGCCAAGGAATATCAAGTGGGAAAGGCTCAAATTTGGGACATTGTTATAGAGTCTAAACGANGGAATATTAGATAGGATTTGTTTTAGGCTGGGTTCTTAAAGCACTCTATAGAGGTAAGCCTATAGTTAATTTCATCTTAAATGATCAAAGTCACCAAAAAAAACTCTCAATTTAGATAAAAAATATTATCTTTATAAATTTCAAAGGATAGGACTTTTCAAAAATCGGGCCAAGGAATATCAAGTGGGAAAGGCTCAAATTTGGGACATTGTTATAGAGTCCAAACGCAGAGAAACTACGGGTCATCACAGATCTTGATGGAAACCTAGGTGACTTTCAAAACTATCCTATTATTTTTTGTTCAATTTTGAGAAAAAAATTATTGAATGTTTCATCCTATCATTTATTATTATTTAGGGCTTACATTTGTGTGAGATAATTGTACAAATAGCCTAAATGATATGAGGGTTTATGTCGTGGCGAACGACAACCTCAGAATCCTAAAAGATGTTAGAGCCTAAATTGCACAACGTGGTTGTGCAAAGGTTTAATGATAAAGTGAGGATTTATGTTGTACTAGGCAAATGACCTCGAAACCCCATGGCTGGTTATTTAAATCTAAGGAAATANGAGGATTTATGTTGTACTAGGCAAATGACCTCGAAACCCCATGGCTGGTTATTTAAATCTAAGGAAATATTTTTTTTTTTTGTAGATCCACTTGTTATTGTAGAATGCTGTCCTCGCAGCTAGCTCCAAGCTCCTCGGTAAAGTAGCAGTCCTAAAGTCTAAAAGTTAAAAGGTTTAAATGTCAAGTTTAGCTCAAAATGAGGGGGGGCTAAAGTTGATTAGAGCGACACTGGTGAGGATCGCATGATTTGCTCATTCCGGTACCATTTTTTTTTTTTGAATTTACTTAGCTTAAACAAGTTGTTAAACCCATTTAAGCTAGGGAGATCTTGTTAGCAACTGTGGGTTACCTCATCCGTGAGACTCCAGTAAATTCAAAGGAACTTATTATAAAGTTGTATTTCAACGGATTTATGGTTACCTTTGAAAGGGTGTAAATTTAATTTTGAAAATTTTTATTAATTTCTTAAAACGGTTTCATTTTTTTAGGTGAAGTAACATCCACAACCAAACATGTATACTATTTTAAAGCAAGAATAAATTATAGCAATTAAAATGATAGAAACTATATAAAATGTTATGGTGTATGNGGTAAAGTAGCAGTCCTAAAGTCTAAAAGTTAAAAGGTTTAAATGTCAAGTTTAGCTCAAAATGAGGGGGGGGTAAAGTTGATTAGAGTGACACCGGTGAGGATCCCATGATTTTTCTCATTCCGGTACCATTTTTTTTTTGAATTTACTTAGCTTAAACAAGTTGTTAAACCCATTTAAGCTAAGGAGATCTTGTTAGCAACTGTGGGTTACCTCATCCGAGAGACTCCAGTAAATTCAAAGGAACTTATTATAAAGTTGTATTTCAACGAATTTATGGTTACCTTTGAAAGGGTGTAAATTTAATTTTGAAAATTTTTATTAATTTTTTTAAATGATTTCATTTTCTTAGGTGAAGTAACATCCACAACCAAACATGTATACTATTTTAAAGCAAGAATAAATTATAGCAATTAAAATGATAGAAACTATATAAAATGTAATGGCGTACCTTTCATCTTCCCGTTATTCCCACTGAAACATTAGCTTTTGCAGTATAATATGATTTTGCAGGAATAGGAAAACAAGAAGAGCAGTTGAAGGTGTAGTTACCCAACCCCAAGTCATGACTTGATGAGTCCCTATGGGTCTTAGTAGATGTTTTTTTGAGCAATGACTAATAATTCCACTTCTCCTTCAAAATATCCAAAAGGTCATAAAAGTTTTTGGGGAGAGATCCCTAACAACCTTTAAATCCTTTTGAAACATTTTGAGTTCATTTGAACATATTATGTTGCTCAATTGATCATCCCAAATTTAGATTTAATTTAAATGAATTAAAACACCCTATGCTCAGTGAACCTGATATTTTAATTATTGCATGAGAATGGTATTCAATTAATTAGTTGATGTTTCATTTTAAAGTTATGTAAATGAGTACCCTTAGAACATGCTTAAGCTATTAAGGATCCCATGCCCACAGGTAAATATAGGCATGTAGTGCTTTCAAAATGTGAAATATGTTTTTATTCCAAAACCTCATTAAGCAAATTCAAGTTGAGCCTAGTGTACTACTAAGCCCTTAGGGTCCAACATTTAAAGTGAAGTTACAATGATAAAATATTAAATTAGGTGAAGTTCAATTCCTTATCAAAATCATATATTATCATCAAATCACCAATAAGGGGCTTTAGATTAGTGAATTATCNCAAAACCTCATTAAGCAAATTCAAGTTGAGCCTAGTGTACTACTAAGCCCTTAGGGTCCAACATTTAAAGTGTAGTTACAATGATAAAATATTAAATTAGGTGAAGTTCAATTCCTTATCAAAATCATATCTTATCATCAAATCACCAATAAGGGGCTTTAGATTAGTGAATTATTATCTTCCAAACATGAGCCTACCACCTTAGAATCACTTAATTTAACTAATCTTCAAATTTTAATAGCTAAGAAAAATTATAATTATAACTTTATTGTAAAAGAGTAAGAAATTGGTTTCAACTAATTTTAGTCCCTTATACTTCCATTATCCAAATGAACTTGACATAATCAATATTACCCTTTTAATATTTTTAATTAATCCTAAAAATTAATGAAGGCATTAAGAATAAAAAATTACCATTTGCCTCTAGGGCTCCTCACTTCATAACTCATCAAATATAGCTCAAATGACTTTGAAATTTTTAGAGTACCCCTCCCATGAGTCAATTAAAATATCAGAGGAGAAAATGTGATTTTTCAAAACTTCATTTAATTTAAAAACTTATTTTTAACTCANGCTCAAATGACTTTGAAATTTTTAGAGTACCCCTCCCATGAGTCAATTAAAATATCAGAGGAGAAAATGTGAATTTTCAAAACTTCATTTAATTTAAAAACTTATTTTTAACTCAAAAAAAAATATTTTAAATATTAATTTATTTAACTATTCAAGGTAAAGTTTTTTTTTTCATGAGACAAATATTGGAGGTTCACCTAGGTTAAAGGACCACTTGGACAAAATTTCATCATTTTTCAAATTATATTTTAATTATTATAATTATTTATTGATGTTTAGTGATTTAATTAAATATGAAATATGCTTTAAATACAAAAAAAATACTTTTATGTTTTTATTAATTCTCTCTAAGTCCAAAGAACTCAGAGAAACAAATTTTTCAATTTTATGATTTTTAATTTATTTATTATAATTATTTTAATGAAAATTAGAGAAAATACTTTTTTAGCATTTAGAAAATTATAATTAATTTAGAAAAATTAGAAAAATTATTCTAATGGGTCTCAAGTGATCAAGAAGCAATTAGAAACATTTTAGACCATTTTTTGTATTTTCACAATTTTTAATTACTTTTAATTCAAAAATAAAGTAATTAGTTTAATATAAATTTCAATTTTTTTAAATGTTATTGATCACAAGGAACTCAGAAAAGCACTTTTCATAATTTTCTTAATTATATTTAATTAATATAATTATTTTAATACAAAAATACCATTTTACTTAGAAAATCAATTTTAGTGATAAATATAATCCAAATTATATCCAAATTTTTACAGTGAGTTAATGTGATTATTCTTTACAGTGTCAAATTGGTTTTGTTAAATTTTGAATAATATTTTATTTAGTTATTTTATTATAAATTTTATACATTTTATTAACTATAAAAATATTTNAAAATACCATTTTACTTAGAAAATCAATTTTAGTGATAAATATAATCCAAATTATATCCAAATTTTTACAGTAAGTTAATGTGATTATTCTTTACAGTGTGAAATTGATTTTGTTAAATTTTGAATAATATTTTATTTAGTTAATTTATTATAAATTTTATACATTTTATTAACTATAAAAATATTTAAAATTACTTAAATCCATTTTTATATTTTTCCTAGGATCCTCTCACTGGGGGAAACCTACCAAAATTAATTCCATAATCCTCTTATTTATATTTTAATCTATAGAATTATTTTAAAAAAATAACCATTTGGGCTTGAAAATTAAGGTTTTAAAGATAGAGAAGTTTTCTGACCTTGGAAAAATTAGAGAGCATCCTTATTAACATGAGCGATCAACCCCTAAAATTTCAAGTCATGGTGATCACTATTTAGCAAATTAAAATTAAAACATTCNGGGGAAACCTACCAAAATTAATTCCATAATCCTCTTATTTATATTTTAATCTATAGAATTATTTTAAAAAAAATAACCATTTGGGCTTGAAAATTAAGGTTTTAAAGATAGAGAAGTTTTCTGACCTTGGAAAAATTAGAGAGCATCCTTATTAACATGATCGATCAACCCCTAAAATTTCAAGTCATGGTGATCATTATTTAGCAAATTAAAATTAAAACATTTNAGCATCCAAAATGGCATTTAGGCGCCACCAGACAAAGAAGAGGGTGCTTAAGCACTAAAAATGGTTTTCAACATATCTTCTATAATATACATCAAATTTGGACAATTTTTGAAGCGTTGCTTCGTATGTCTCTTGGGAAATTCATTGGAAATTATAAAATAGACTTTCTATAAGGATTTAGGCTGGTTATAAGGAGTTTTGAAGAAGCACTTCAGGTACCTTTTGGAAGATTCATTGAATATGGACATTTTTGAGGAGGCACTTAAGAATCTCTTGGGAAATTATAAATAAGGCTTAGAAATGTTTTTAAAATGACTCTTGGACTCTTGAATCAATTGGAAGAGGAGAATAAGGCTTGGAGAAAAAGAAGAAGGCTTGGGTGTGAGCCCCAAGTGGGGCGACAAGGTGAGAGAGAAAGAGAGACTGTGAGAATTTCTTCTTTTCTTTTCACTTTGTTCTTGGAGAGGATTGTAAGGAGATTGCTTTTGCTATACCAGAAGAGTTTCATTCCCATTTAAGATATGTATTTTCATTGTATTTTGATTTGTATCTAGTACTTTGTTTGCATGGTTTATAAGTCTTGTTCAATGAAAAGTTCTTGTTGTTTCTCCATGTGTAGTGAGTAGTTTTCCTAGCTCTTTCCTACTACAATGAATTAGTATGCATGTGTAGGATATGGAAGTGAGTGGAGTGAGAATATAGTGTGATGATTTTACTTTTTTTTTCATTTACATGTAAACGTGATCAACTTGCATGTTAAAATCTGTTGTGAGAACATGTAAGATCCGTGATGACATTCTCTCAATCAACTGTGGTAGAATCACATGAGATTGTATGAATGAGAATGTAGTCCATATAGTTGCATGCAAATAAATAGGGAAGTAATATTTAATGGGTGTAGAATTAGAGGACTTTAGATTCTCAGGATAAAACCCCCAAATTTGGTCTATTATTTTAGGCTTTAATGCGAGATGTTAGCCTACAGGTGGAGGGATAAGTGGGAACTCTAGAGTGAGAGCTAGTATCTTCCCTTCCTAGCCCATCTTCAAAACTATTAAAAACTTAGATTAATTAGTGTTCTTTATAGCAGCTCTAGTAAGGGTAACGAATATAAATGCTCCTATTTGTCACAATCTCTCTCACACTTGTTTTACTTTTACACATGTCACTAATTTCGTTGCATGAGGGAGTACTTTTAATTATATTAAACCCCACTTTCTAATTTTCACTAAGTATTTTAGTTTAGGAGTAGAAGTAGTATTATAGTGATATCTGTAGGATATAATCAAAATCAAACCCTTATCGACNTTTAATGCGAGATGTTAGCCTACAGGTGGAGGGATAAGTGGGAACTCTAGAGTGAGAGCTAGTATCTTCCCTGCCTAGCCCATCTTCAAAACTATTAAAAACTTAGATTAATTAGTGTTCTTTATAGCATCTCTAGTAAGGGTAAAGAATATAAATGCTCATATTTGTCACAATCTCTCTCACTACTTGTTTTACTTTTATACATGTCACTAATTTCATTGCATGAGGAAGAGTACTTTTAATATATTAAACCCCACTTTCTAATTTTTGCTAAGTATTTTAGTTTAGGAGTAGAAGTAGTATTATAGTGATAATTGTAGGATATAATCAAAATCAAACCTTTATCGATCTTCCAAGCTAGGGCCTGTTGTTCTAGACTAGATCTTCTCTTGAAGGCCGACATGATTAACCTCAATCTCCGTGGGATCAATATTCAGGGCTTAATCAAAAAGCTCTATATTGCTTGATAACGATACGTAAACCTGCATAGAATTCATACTATTTAAAAATAATAATTAAAATCTTACTTTGCTTGTGATCAAGTTTGGGATCAAGTTTTTGGCATCATTCTTGGAGATTAAAACCTTCAAGTAGTGGTGTCAACTTCATAACTCCTTATATATAAAAAATATCGAGATCAAGTTTTTGGCGCCATTGTCGAGGATCGCAACGGCTGATCTTAACTTTTAGGAGAATTTTACTTGAAGTAATTATGCTTAGACTTGGAATACTTTATTATTGTAAAAACTATTTTTGTGTGAAAACTGTTTATTTTTTGTATGAAAAAGTGTTGTGAAAATTTTATTTGTGTGAAAAATATAGTTTTTGTGAAAATATTTTGTTGTGTTGAATATANCTGCGTAGAATTCATACTATTTAAAAATAATAATTAAAATCTTACTTTGCTTGTGATCAAGTTTGGGATCAAATTTTTGGCACCATTCTTGGAGATTAAAACCTTCAAGTAGTGGTGTCAACTTCATAACTTTTTACATATAAAAAATATCGAGATCAAGTTTTTGGCGCCATTGTCGAGGATCGCAACGGCTGATCTTAACTTTTAGGAGAATTTTACTTGAAGTAATTATGCTTAGACTTGGAATACTTTATTGTTGTAAAAACTATTTTTGTGTGAAAAGTGTTTATTTTTTGTATGAAAAAGTGTTGTGAAAATTTTATTTGTGTGAAAAATATAGTGTTTGTGAAAATATTTTGTTATGTTGAATATATTTTTTGTTTTATTGTGTTGCGTATGCAAAATAAAGGATCTGCAAGACTTGTGCCTTATGATGCCGAGCTAGAAAAGAAGAAAAAATTAACAAACAAAAAGGACTTGAAAAAACTAGAAAAGGAAATGAAAAATATTCAAAATAATAACTTGAAAAATCATCATAAATCATTGAGGGATTATGTAAATCCTACGATAGATGAAATTCACTCAAGTATACAAACCCATGTCGTAGAAGCTGACTCATTTAAAGATAATCTAGAGATTTTCCAACTGGTGCAGAACAACCAGTTTGGGGGAACTCCTTCGGAGGATCCCTATTTACACTTATCAAGTTTTCTAGAACTTTGTGCTACAATTTGTTATAACGACATGTCAGACGATATTGTTAGACAAAGGCTTTTTTCCTTTCTCACTAAGGGATAAGGCTAAAATATGGTTAAACTAATTAGCTNTACACTTATCAAGTTTTCTAGAACTTTGTGCTACAATTTGTTATAACGACATGTCAGACGATATTGTTAGACTAAGGCTTTTTTCCTTTCTCACTAAGGGATAAGGCTAAAATATGGTTAAACTAATTAGAACCTGACTCTATTAAAAATTGGGAGGAGTTAACTAAGAAATTCCTAGCTAAGTATTTTCCACATTCAAGGACTACTAAACTTAGAAATGATATTATCTCATTTTATTAGTATAAAGGGGAATCAATTTACGAAGCCTGGGAAAGATTTAAGGAACTCCTAAGAAAGTGTCCACACCATGCTCTGCCCGATTGGTTAATCATTCAAACTTTTTACAATGGATTAGTAGGATCCGTTAGGTTTACAATTGATGTTGCTGCTAGTGGTTCATTAATGTCAAAATTATTTGATGAATCATATGTGCTAATCAAAGAAATGGCTACAAATGAATTTCCATGGCCCTCTGCAAGGGTAAATCCTAAAAGGGTAATCAGTGTTCATGATACAGATGTGTTTGAAATTCTTGCATCTCAGATTACTGCAATATCAAGGAAGTTGGACCAATTTTGAATGAGCCAGCCTCAATTCACTCCAGTAAGTGAGGAAAGTTCATTAGGGCATACAATTAATTCTAACTTATTATATGAGACTTTAAATACCTTAAACAACCCGTATTCTAACTTTTACAACCTAGGTTGGAAGAACCATCTGAATTTTAACTGGTATCATACTACTTGAGGTGGAAACCAACAATGGAAAAATAATCATGCAAATGATAATGGAACTTGGAATAATCAAGGGAACACAAAATATAGATCTTCATATCCTCCGGACTCTAACAATGATCAACAAATGGAGGATAAGATGTATATGGAAGAAGTAGTATTGCAAATGGGAAACCAGTTCCAAAGTCAAAATGTTGGATTAGAAACATAGAGAATCAATTGGAACAAATTGCTAATTCACTTAGCAATAGACCCCAAGGAACACTTCCTAGCAACACTGAGATCAACTCTAAAGAGAAAAATGATGAGCAAGTAGAAGTTGTCCAATTAAGAAGTGGAAGAGAGATAGAGGATGTGGTTAGAAAAGAGAAAGAAGATGTGAGAGAAACAAAGGAAACTAAAATACCTAAAGAACATATTTTTAAGCTTCTCAAAAATTTAATATCTCTAACTAAAATCAATTTAGAAAGACCACCACCTCCATTTCTTCAAAGACTTAGACAATATGAGTTGGATAAACAATTTTTCAAAGTTCATGGAAATACTTAAAAAGTTAACGATAAATATTTCTTTCACTGAAGCGTTAAAACATATGCCAAATTATGCAAAGTTTTTAAAAGAGATATTAAACAAGAAAAGGAAGTTTGGGATTATGAGACAGTTGCAGTAAGTGAGGAGTGCAGCGCTATACTTCAGAAAAAGCTTCCTCAGAAACTCAAAGATCCTCGTAGCTTAACAATTCCTTGTGTAATTGTAGAAAGATTATGTGGAAAAGCCTTGTGTGATTTAGGATTGAGCATTGATTTGATGCCTCTATATATATTTAGAAGGTTAGGTTTAGCCGATATTTCTCCCACTAATGTAACCCTTCAGTTAGTTGATCGATCTATCATTTATCCAATAAGGGGGTGTAGAAGATGTGCTTGTTAAAGTGGATAAATTTATCTTTCCTATGGACTTTATTGTATTAGATATGGAGGAAGATAAATAAAATCTAAATATTTTGGGGAGACCTTTTCTTGTTACTGGACAAGCTATGATAGATGTGCAATAAGGAGAGTTGACTATGAATATTAATGACCATGAAGCCACTTTTGATGTTTTAAAAATAATGAATTATCCAGCTGAGAGAAAAGATGATGATTGTTTTTGGATGGAGGAAATTGATTATCTAAGTAAAGACCATTTCCAAGAAAGTTTTGAGTGTAAGTTGGTAACACATGAGGGAATTTTGGTCCATGGGCGATAACCATATAAAGTTTTATAATACACACACATTATTAGTGTAGTTTCTTCCGTTAGAAATTGAAAGTAAAGAGGGAAAATGCGAGTTGGAGGGAGATTGAATTAACCTTTGTTGTTGTTTGTTTATCAATTTGTGAGTCTATGTATTAGAGTTTGTGTGTCTATGTTTGTGAGTCAAGTTGAATGAGTCATTGAAGATAACAACACTTATCTCAATATTTTAAACTTATTAGCATCCAGTAATTCGTTTATAAAGTTTAAAATGTGTTCATGTTAAATCTTCAGTTTGTACATGTTCTACTATTTAAAATTCCATTATAGTGTTATGTCAACTATGTTTAGGCTAGATTTACTTTCTACTGCAACATTCTACCAAGTGTTATTTGTTTGTAATTTTTTAGGATGTGTAGTAAATTGTAAAAGTGTTCTTTCTCTACTGCATATTCTTGTACTTCATTTTACACATGTTTGAGCTTAAGTTTGGGGGGGGGGAAGAAAAATGTTTCAAATTTAAACCTTACTTTTTTTCAAAAGTACTACAAATAAATTTTTATTTTATTTCTAATGATTATTATTATGTGGAGTCACCTAAAGGATGTTAGAATTTGAAGTATAGAAATGGAGTAGGAAAGCTTAGTTGATATTTTTAGTGAAATGGGTGAACCTAAAGTTGAGGATATTTAGTGGAGAACTTGGGAAAATGAATAACTATCTTTAGTAGGAAGAATTATATTTTTGAAAAATTAAGGATTCTTATAATTTTTATTTTCAAACATTTAAGGCTCTTTTAGAAAGTATTTAAAATATATATATCTTTTCAAGTGAAGGAAAGTAATAAGTTTTAACTTTAGAGGAAGATAGTAGAATTCAAAATTATTTAAGGACTTCTCCAGATATAGTAATTCTCACATATATAAAAAAAATGAGAGAAAAAAATAATGGATCAAAAAGGTCCTGAAAAAGAAAAAGAAAATGCAAAAAAAAAAGAATAAAGTGAAGAGAAGCTTGAGGAGAGGTCCTAATCAAAAATTTGTTTCACTAGAGTCATTCTAGAGTAAGGAACTTAGAACAATCCTAAGCTTGTTTTTATACTTATATTAGTAAAAATTAATTTTAAGAGAGTTCTTAAGTCTAGAAAGTAAAGTTCATAGGATATGAAGTTTTAAAAATTTGCATATATTTTTGAATTACATAGGAAAAAAAATTCCTAAGTATGATGAAAAATATTTTAGACTCTGGGCTAGTCTGATTCACTAGAAGTTCTTCTAATTTGAAATATCACATTTTTATAAAAAAATTTTATCAATTCTAAAGGATGTCTCATTAACTCTAATCTACATAAATTATTTTAAAAAATGTAGTATTACTTCAGGACAATTAATGTTTAAGTTTGGGGGATTTTGATGTTCCTAAAAATGTACTATTTTTCATTCCATATTTTATAATGATATTACACTTTAAAGATATGTTTTCTTATGTTTTTGGTCGTAGATACTTCAAATTGAAGAATTTGGAGTGATTAGAGCAAAAGGAACAAAAATGGACTAAAACAAAGCAAGCCAGAGCAAGTCGAGTCAAATCAGGGCACACCAGATCCATAAAGAGCAAAACATGGCACTTAAGTGCTTGTGCCCAATGCTTAAGCACCCAAAATGGCGCTTAGGAACCACCAGATAGAGAGGATGGTGCTTAAGCGCCCTAAATCGGCGCTTAAGCACCAAAAATGGTTTTCAACATATCTTCTAAAATATACATCAGATTTGGACAATTTTTGAAGTGTTGCTTCATGTGTCTCTTGGGGAAGTCATTAGAAATTAGAAAATAGACTTTATATAAGGATTTGTCTTGGTTATAAGGAGCTTTGAAGATGCACTTCAAGCACCTTTTGGAAGATTAAATGAATATGGACATTTTTTAAGAGACACTTAAGAATCTCTTTGGAAAATATAAATAAGGCTTGGAAATATTTTTAAAATGAATCTTGGACTCTTGAATCAATTGGAAGAGGAGAAGAAGGCTTGAAAAAAAAGAAGAGGAAGGCTTGGGAGTGAGCCTCAAGTGGGGCGACAAGGTGAGAGAGAAAGAGAGAGTGTGAGAATTTCTTCTTTT